>CM046864.1:6089461-6194146 GCA_025617745.1 Heliocidaris erythrogramma
CTTGTCAGTGCCGTTCCTTCTGTGGGATAGTGGCAGTTGATGTTGTTCCTCCTGTAGCAGTGCTATCAGTTGTGGCAGTCGTTCTTACTGTGGGAGTTGTGACAGTTGTTTGTGTCGTTCCTCCTGTAGGAGTGCTATCAGTTGTTGCTGTAGTTCCTACTGTGGGAGTAGTGATAGTTGTTGATGTTGTTCCTCCTGTTGGAATGGTGATAGTCGTTGATGTCGTTCCTCCTGTGGGAGCTGTGACAGTTGTTGATGTCGTTCCTTCTGTGGGAGTAGTGGCAGTTGTTGTTCCGCCTGTAGCAGTGCTATCAGTTGTTGCTGTCGTTCCTCCTGTGGGAGCTGTGACAGTTGTTGATGTCGTTCCTTCTTTGGGAGTAGTGGCAGTTGTTGTTCCGCCTGTAGCAGTGCTATCAGTTGTTGCTGTCGTTCCTCCTGTGGGAGTTGTGACAGTTCTTGATGTTGTTCCTCCTGTAGGAGTGTTATCAGTTGTTGATGTTGTTCCTCCTGTGGAGGTGGTGGCCGTTTGTGTCGTTCTTCTGTGGAAGTGGTGACAGTTGTGATGTTGTTCCTCCTGTAGGAGTGCTATCAGTTGTTGTTGCCGTTCCTTCTGTGGGAGCTGTGACAGTTGTTGATGTTGTTCCTCCTGTAGGAGTGCTATCAGTTGTTGCTGTCGTTCCTCCTGTGGAAGTTGTGACAGTTGTTGATGTTGTTCCTCCTGTAGGAGTGTTATCAGTTGTTGATGTTGTTCCTCCTGTGGAGGTGGTGGCCGTTTGTGTCGTTCTTTCTGTGGAAGTGGTGACAGTTGTTGATGTTGTTCCTCCTGTAGGAGTGCTATCAGTTGTTGTTGTCGTTCCTCCTGTGGGAGCTGTGACAGTTGTTGATGTTGTTCCTCCTGTAGGAGTGCTATCAGTTGTTGCTGTCGTTCCTACTGTGGAAGTTGTGACAGTTGTTGATGTTGTTCCTCCTGTAGGAGTGTTATCAGTTGTTGATGTTGTTCCTCCTGTGGAGGTGGTGGCCGTTTGTGTCGTTCTTTCTGTGGAAGTGGTGACAGTTGTTGGTGTCGTTACTTCTGGGGGACTGGTGACAGTTGTTGATGTCATTCCTTCTGTGGGGGAGGCGACAGTTGCTGTCGTTCCTCCTGTGGGAGTTGTGACAGTTGTTGGTGTCGTTCCTCCTGTAGGAATGGTGACAGTCGATGTCGTTCCTTCTGTGGGAGTAGTGGCAGTTGTTGTTCCGCCTGTAGCAGTGCTATCAGTTGTTGCTGTCGTTCCTCCTCTGGGAGCTGTGACAGTTGTCGATGTTGTTCCTCCTGTAGTAGTGCTATCAGTTGTTGCTGTCGTTCCTACTGTGGGAGTTGTGACAGTTGTTGATGTCGTTCCTTCTTTGGGAGTAGTGGCAGTTGTTGTTCCGCCTGTAGCAGTGCTATCAGTTGTTGCTGTCGTTCCTCCTGTGGAGGTGGTGGCCGTTTGTGTCGTTCTTTCTGTGGAAGTGGTGACAGTTGTTGGTGTCGTTACTTCTGGGGGACTGGTGACAGTTGTTGATGTCATTCCTTCTGTGGGGGAGGCGACAGTTGCTGTCGTTCCTCCTGTGGGAGTTGTGACAGTTGTTGGTGTCGTTCCTCCTGTAGGAATGGTGACAGTCGATGTCGTTCCTTCTGTGGGAGTAGTGGCAGTTGTTGTTCCGCCTGTAGCAGTGCTATCAGTTGTTGCTGTCGTTCCTCCTCTGGGAGCTGTGACAGTTGTCGATGTTGTTCCTCCTGTAGGAGTGCTATCAGTTGTTGCTGTCGTTCCTACTGTGGGAGTTGTGACAGTTGTTGATATTGTTCCTCCTGTAGGAGTGTTATCAGTTGTTGATGTTGTTCCTCCTGTGGAGGTGGTGGCCGTTTGTGTCGTTCTTTCTGTGGAAGTGGTGACAGTTGTTGGTGTCGTTACTTCTGGGGGACTGGTGACAGTTGTTGATGTCATTCCTTCTGTGGGGGAGGCGACAGTTGCTGTCGGTCCTTCTGTGGGAGTGGTGACAGCTGCTGTCGTTCCTCCGGTGGAAGTTGTTACAGTTGTTGGTGTCGTCGATGTCGTTCCTTCTGTAGGAGTGGTGATAGTTGTTGGTGTCGTTCCTTCTGTTGGAATGGTGACAGTTGTCGATGTTGTTCCTTGAGTCGTAGTTGGGTTTAGTGCTGTTGTCAGAAAGTGATTGATGAGTTGGGTAAAATGATGATCAAAAGTTTCATGAAATAACCTATCCAACAGCGTTGGCAACTCTTGTGAAAAAAAAAAAAAAAAAAAAAACACCAAAAAAAAAAAAGAAATTAATATTTTAACAACTTCAGGAAAAATAACGAAACTCTATCTGCAGTCTATTTACTAGATACTGTTGAGTACGGGTGAGTTTAACAAAATAATTTCCCACATTTATACTTGTTTTAATTCATGAAATGAAGTTTATCTTCAAAAGCCATAATACATACTAAACATACGGAGGAAAAAAAATCACTGAGCAAGAATTAACTTGGCACCAGATCAACATTAACTTTCCTGAAAACTCACAAATGAAGAAGCAATATAACATCCACGGATAATAACGAAATATTTTGTCAGATTGTTCACTTTTTACACAATATCAATTTCAACGATATCCACTGAAGTCACACACATATTTAACGGTTGTTATCCATTTAAAGTAAGGCGTGATACCTTTAAAAATGTTTTGATGGAAAAAAATATTTATATTTTTTTAATTAATTTTTCCGTCCACATATTTTGGAGAAAATAAACAATATTATAAGAGCTTACCAATACAGTTACTTCCAGTGCTGTCTGCAGTAAACCCAATATCACAGTTGCAACTGTAAGATCCATTATTATTAACGCATGTTCCATTAGTACAGAGTCCCGTGTCTTCAGTGCATTCGTCAATGTCTATGTAGGAGTTAAAATGTATTATTCTTAAAACAGTTTTATACTCAAATATGACGTAATACATGATACAAAGAAAATATTAGATAAAAATAAGTGTTTTCTATATCAGTTTGTTAACATCAACGTGCTCAAGTTTAAAATGTATTAACACAACCGGGGCATGAAGCCGTATGCTGTAATACCCGCAATAGGATGATACAGCAGTACGCTTTATAACATTGTTTTGTTCATGACAAGGTACTACCGATGCAACTTGTAGGGACTTAAATCAGCACTTTACTCATCAATGTCTATGTGGAAGTCACATAATTAATATTTGAAAATTATATTAAACATTTAAAACCTTATTAATTACCATTATGTCCTATATATGCACATTTGCTTTGTCTACATCTGAGATACACGTATAAACAATAAACAATCTTTATAAAATAAGGTATAGTCTTAAATAAGAATATAACCAGCAGTTTCGAAGAAACTTTAAACTGTTATCATTATTTATGATTTTCCCCAATATCAGGATACGGATTTAAGAAAAAATGGCAATGTAGCTGTCACACCTTGGCGATTATTTTTCGTACAGTTTTGGGCGAATACATAGCGTATTCATAACGAGTTGGGCGTATACA
This sequence comes from Heliocidaris erythrogramma, assembly GCA_025617745.1. NCBI lineage: Eukaryota > Metazoa > Echinodermata > Echinoidea > Camarodonta > Echinometridae > Heliocidaris > Heliocidaris erythrogramma. The sequence continues at coordinate 6,093,009 of CM046864.1, forward strand.
TTTCGTATTAGTAACTTATATAGAACACCTCGATAACTTATAGATAACTCATGCCAACGAATGATTAGCGTCTTGCCAACGTTCACAACTTACGCCCGACGATAGTCCAACTTATGCATATAGCCCGCTGCAGCGTAACGCCGACGATCACGTGTCGTAGTCTATAAAAAGGCTGCCGCTCGACCATTAGAGAAAATTAAATTGTACTATGTTATATGATTAAACTATGTCTGTGAAAGAAAAATAACCCCCCAAATATTGTGGGTGACAATAGTCAAAATTGACTGATTGCCATTTAACACAAACCAACAACGATTGAAATCATAACCGCACTATCACCGACATGCAGAAGAAAATTTCGAAGTACGTTGCCCAATACGTCATACGGTAGCAGTAAGATAGAAACACTTGAGCTCTGTGGTCGTCCGGAACACGTCAGTAAGTCCACATAAATATGCGTTGGAGATAAGTTCGATATACGTTACACACAGGTTCAAATCACGTTACTCATATGTTGAAAAATAAGTTTTCGGTACGCTAGACATTACCTCCACGTATTTCGACTTATGAGTAGCTTACAAGTAATATGTGTAAACGTGTTTCAACGGTTGCATAATTTAGATCATCCTTACGATAAGACTTAGTCCTATCAATATACCATTTGAGAGCTCTAACAGGACACCAAACCTTGTCCTCGCGCACTGACGAAAAAGCGAACAAAGAAAAATCTCAACAGGGCCAGAGGAAGCCATTTGATTCTTGACAATGAAAGAAGCCTTAGGAATCAATCTAACACCTTTTCTCTCCCAGCGAACATGACCAGGAGTAAGACAGAGGGCATGAAGGGTACTGCGCCACTGCCCAGAGGCAATGGCTACCAAGAAGAGCATCTTAACTGTAAGATGGTGAAGCGAAGCTTCACCTAACGGCTCAAAAGGAGGCTTTGCCAGTGCTTCTAAGAACTTAGGCAGACTCCAAGACGGGACTAACTTAGAACGAGGAGGACGTTTCAGAAAGAACGACCGAATCAAACTACTCAACAGCGGGGCATTATAAATCCCCGAACCATATCTGAGAACCCCGAATGAATGGCCCCGATCGCCGATCCGTAGCCTCGGATAGTAGAGATGGATCTCCCTATGTCAAATAGCGAGATTAGAAAATCCGCAATTGAACCAATAGGAGCCTTAGACGGGGTTTGATTTCGCTCTTTACACCAAAGTAAAAAGACCGAAAGACGGGAATTATAAATTTCCCTAGTAGAAACTCTACGACTGAACATTAAAAAGTCCGCCGCTTTATCAGAGAGACCCGACTGTCTTGCAGATTCCCCGACAGGGGCCAAGCAGTCAAATGAAGGGACTCCGGACTGTGGTGAAGAATCCCCGAGAGGGGCTGCAACACTAGATCCGCTCTTAACGGAAAGCTCCGGAAACCAACTCCTCCTGGGCCAAAACGGAGCTATCACAAGCACCCAAGCCCGATTTTCCCTGATCTTCCGCAAGACTCGCGGAATCACCTAGACGGGAGGGATGGCGAACCCTCGAAGATTCTCCCAACTGAGAGAGAAAGCATCCAGAGCCCAAGCTCCCTGATCGCGAACACGGGAGCAATATTTCGTACGTTGGTGGTTCAGGACCGACGCAAAAAGATCCACTTCCAGTGGACCCAGGCAACTGCGAATGTGGCAAAAAACCTCTGGATGGAGCATCCATTCTGATGGAAGACACCTACCCCGGGAGAGAAAATCCGCAATGAGGTTTTCCTGACCGGGGAAGAAAGAGGCCACGGGTGTGATCGCCATGCGACGACACCACCTCCACAGCTGTGCTGCTAGGGCATTCAGGGTAGCAGAACGAGTGCCTCCCTGCCGATTGATATAAGCCGCCACAGAGACATTGTCCGTGAGGATCAGAACTGAACGACTGAGAAGTCGACTTCTGAAAAGGAGCAAGGTTAAAAGAACTGCCATAAACTCCAGGATATTGATATGGGGAAGAGTCCCGAGAGGAGACCAATCCCCCGCGACCGCGCTGCCATTGCAATGTCCGCCCCACCCCAACCGAGAAGCGTCCGTCGAAAAACGAGATCGACGGAAAGGGGGGGGGGGGGGTACGGAGGAAAGAGACTTGATTCCTACTGGTACTGGAATCCAGACCAAAAGAGAATCCTTGCATGGTGGGTAAAACCTGAGGAGATGCCTCTAAAAAGAACTCATAAGGAGCCGGCAATCCTCAAGAACATCGACTAGACTGGCTAGATATCCGAAAAACTGAAGCAACTATCTGGCCCTGCTGGCCAGAATGAGCATGCGAGCCGCAGAGACAACATTGAGAATCCTGTCTCGACTGGGCCGAGCAAACTGATTCCGAATGTCCGACACAGCCCCCAGAAAAACCGGGCTGCGAGTAGGAACTAACTCTGACTTTTCCCAATTTATTAGGAAACCAAAGTCTTGAGTAAAATTGACGAGCAAACGAGCCTCGTCTAACAACGATCGTGCGACTCCGCTAGGAGGGGCCAGTCGTCCAGGTAGCAAAATAGCCGAAGGCAGCGGCGCCTCAGCGAGGCTGCCAGAACGGCTACAACCTGAGTAAAAACCGAAAGGGCTGGGCGCAGCCCTAAGGGAAGAGCGCGAAAGCGAAAGTCTCTCAGAGGAAGGAAAAATCCCAGAAGATTGCGCGAAGCGCGATGGATGGGAAAAAGAAAATACGCATCCTTGAGATCTATCAAGATCTCGTAGTCCTTCCTCTTGATCAACGGGAGAATAGAGGCGAAGGTCTCCATTCGAAAATGGAATGAATTTGTTTATTCTTTTCAAATTCAGTATCAAACGAAGTCTTCCCGAAGAAGAGAGGCAGAAGCAGGGGTTGTGGTATCTGGTAAGAGGGACCAACCCTGTCGTTGGGCAAAACCCCGCATCATGCTGAGCATCTCAGATAGAGAAGGGTCAGACAGACTTCGGGCGGTCCTCCGAAACAACTTCGGAGACACGAACCAAACCCTAAACAAAGGGATGCCCGCCTCCCTCCAGGTGAGAAGTGCGCTGAGGGTATGTACCCAAAGCCGCGCGCAAACTACCCATACTGGCTGAGCAATAAGATGCCACAGAGGCGCCAGAGGCGTCCAGTGAGAGGGCAAACTGGGACAAGGTCCCAGTATTCGCCCACCGACTACTAATAACATGTGAACTCACTATTGTCCCGCCCGTGGGCGACAATAGGAGAGCACTAGCAGTCGCGCACTCAGGTGATTGCACCTGTTGCTCCGTGGAGCGCCCATAAATGTGGGCTCCAGTCTTCCCATCAGCTGGCAAAGCAACAGCCCGGGTAGCACTCGTTCCCCCATACGGCGTCAGCCGGGGGCTATTCAATAACCAGGTGCGAGGGCAGACTGGGACAAGGTCCCAGTATTCGCCCACCGACTACTAATAGCATGTGAACTCATTATTGTTCCGCCCGTGGGCGAAAATAGGAGAGCACTAGTAATCGCGCACCCAGGTGACCTCAGGTCAAACCGGAAGTAATCGCGCGCTCCGGTGACCGCACTTATGGGCGCTCCGTAGAGCGCCCATAATTGTTGGCTCGAGCCTTCCCATCAGCTGGCAATATAGACAGCCCGGGAAGACAGTACTCGCTCCCCCACTGGCATCGGCCGAGGGCTAGGGTTTAAGAACCCAGACCAACATGGGCGGCGCCCATAATTGCTAGCTCGAGCCTTCCCATCAGCTGGAAATATAGACAGCCCGGGCAGTACTCGCACCCCCACTGGCATCGGCCGGGGGCTAGGGTTGAAGAACCCAGACCAACATGGGCGGTGCCCGTGAGTTGCCCTGCAGTAGTGGCACACGTCTCCCCTAGCGGATTTATGCGAGTCATCGCTACAGTGCGGGAAACAGACTCCCCCCTTCTGGTCTCGGCGACCGGGGGATTGGATTCGTAAAATCCAAACCACTAGAGCTTGACGCCACCCACCCGAAGCCACGGGCTCCGGAGCTGACGTCACAAACTCAACTAACGCCACCCGCCCCGAAGCCGCATGCTCCGAGGCTGGCAAACCCTGCAGGGAAACACCACTGGGCAACTGACCTGCAGCCCTCATCCCTCCCCCATGTACGAAAGTAGCCGGGAGAGTTCTGGAGGGCCGAGTCGTCGACGACTCTTCGGAAGCAGGTCTCCGCGACCTAGCAGCTTCTTCTTCCGAACTCATAATGCTGCAATAAAACAGACAATAAAGTATACAAAAATATGAAATACTTTAAAAGAGTGCAGGTAAAAATAAATTTGGGGATACGCACAATTTAGATAAAAACCGTATAAACAAACACCGAACCGAAACGGATCGGGTCAAACGGAAACACCAGCAAAACACAAACAGAAATAACTACGTGGGGCTGGCAGAGAAAATGAAAATAACTTGCCTGGAAAGGAATCAAAAATATCCCTTGCAATCGGCAAAAGTGACATAAAAACACAAGAGTACTATAATCTTACGAAAAAGAAGTACAGAAAAGTGCTTTAAAGAGCGAGAAAGCGCGCTGAAAAGATACAAAAAGACCTGATTTCAGGAGCGCCCTGACTCGACATCCTAACTCGGGGGCGAGCAAGAAAGAGGAAGATGGCCGTTGCGTGTTGCCGCGCGTGAGTGGCGAAGGGGAACAATAGGATTACGGGGGGGGGGGGGGGGTGCGCACAATATTGTGACCCATTTGTGTTAAGTTCTCGAAGGGGTTGCGTAGTCAAGACTACTAGCATAATAGGTAGGTATATATGATTTATTGCAGTCAATTGTAAACGCCGGCAACACGCTACGCATTTGTTCGTATAAATTATCTATATAAGTTACTAATACGTTATGAAAACGTCCAAACTTAAAAAAAATTTAAAACATCGATAGTTCAGCGTTATAAATTTTTTTTATACATGGGGCATACGCTGGCTAAATCGTTAATAATTATGTGACAGCGCCATGAGGGATTATCAATTATTTTATAAGGCAGTGGTTAAAATGTTTCCCTAGTCACGGGATGAAGTTATTTTAACATAAAATTGTATTTTTCATCAACTAAATTCATCCTACGGATATCTACTATGTCTTTATTCTCGGAGTGAACTTTATCTTAATTTAAATTATATATCATATATATATATACCCACAATATTATTTTTCAATGTTTTTTAACGATACATCCTTCATTGCACGTGAGAGAAACAACGAGGAATAGAAAAACTTACCAGTACAATTGGTTTGAGTGCTGTCTTCCATGTACCCTTCGTCACAGGTACAGGTGAAAGATCCGTAGTTGTTCACACACGTCCCGTTCGTACAGAGAGAGGGATCGGCACTACATTCATCGGTGTCTTGAATGTTAAAGACAAATAATTCCACGATTATATCTTATACTTAGAATATAATTAACTATATAAAGGCCGCAAAGGCGTACCCAACACCTGCCCCATCCTGAAGGGATTTACGCATTGTTTTCTGTATCATCATGCTCTAGAATTCATGTTACTATGCACACATTATATCTGAATACTGTATATAATTTGAAATAGAAATTAACTTTCAATTTAATGGAATCAACGATATACTTAAGCATAATGTGTTATTAAGACGCTAAAATTACTTTTGAAAAATCAACTGAATGTAATTTCAATAGCCCTGTCTATCACATTTAGAAATGAGAATACATTACAATGGCTTATTACGTAATCCGAACATGATTTCTATGGGCAATACAATAGGCCTTTGAAATTGCCCTTGATTTTTTTTTTTTTCGAAAGTAGTTTTTATCGTGCTTTTTTCTTTTGTTACTGTAAACCAAATTGCTTTATTTTACATATGCGGGTAATTACCTGCCACTAAAAAAAAATAGGATGAAGGGATGTTCTTTTGTCTACCAGGGCAATTGTGGAAGGTACAATGAGGAGCTGTATATTTTGTCCGCTTCTTTGTTCGCCATGTTCATGGTGATGACAGCAATTATCTAATTTCCATGAACTAGAAGTAGTACGCTTTAAAATAATATATTGATGGCATCCATCAGTACATGATTTACGGAGCAGCAGTATTTTAAAATGACATGTAAAAAGCCAAAATGTGCTGGAATTGGGTAAAACCGTGAAGACGTTAGTATCACATGGAAAACGACTACATAGAAATACCAGCTTTAAGATACATGATACGTGGAATTCCCTTGTGTGATGGCATGCATTCAATCAGAAAATTCATACAACACGGGTCAATACTGATGGTGGCAGGGGCATACGCCCCCAAAATTTCCAAAATCAATGAATATCCCCCAAAAAGGTGAAAAAAGTGTCCTCCGTGTGATGGAAAAGATGCCTCTTGTGAGGTAGGACATTTCCATGTTCTTTTTTCTGCATTATGTGCTCTTTTTACCTTGCATTTCCAAGTAGAAATGAAAATTGCCACTTTTTTTACTTTTATGACAAATATCCCCTTTCTGTTCGCTTTGTTATTAAATTTAACTTCAGTTCAGCTAATGCCAAAAATTGCTTCGATTGCAAGCATCATTTCAATACAAAACATGCCCTTTCTTTACCCCCAACATCGACAAAAACAGTGACCATCTTTTGTTTCATGATGAGGGTGTTATCCTTACCCTAATCATTGAAAGAAACATATGAAAACAGTCTTGTAATATGGCTCAAAGAGTCATGTTACATTTGGGTCATGTTCGCATGCGATCCTAACGTTTTCACGGTTTTACCAAAATCCGGCACAACTAAATTTTTACATGTCATTTTCAAAATGCACCTGCTCTATAAAACATGTACGGCTGGTTGCCATCAATATATCATTTAAAAGCATAATACTTTTACTTTATGGAATTAGATAATTGTTGTCATAGAGCACATATTGTGGTCACAATAACCCTTTGTTTTAGGGTTTCGTTTTGGGTTTTTTTTCTTTCTGGGACGCACTGAATATATATATATATATATATATATATATCTATTACTGGATATATTACTGGATTGAGACACAGTGGCCAAGGAACCAGACAAAAAAAAATGTCTCCTTAATGACGTTATAGTAATATATATATATATATATATATACCCTCAAACAAAAAGGTAAGCCGCCCCCTAGCATTTTTTCATATATTATCAAAAAAATCAAAAAATTATCAAAACAAATTTTGCCGATTTGCTGGCAAACGGTAATGGATGCGCAATTTTCTTACGCACAATGTAAATGGTAAATGGTTGCTTTAGAATTGTTTTTATCATCAAAAAATGTATTTATAAAGTGCAAAAAGAAGTGGCATTTTAAGTTTTATATTACATATTGGGTACATTTTGTATAACAGTATGCATCTTCATTTAAGATGAGCCGACACACAAATCTGTTATGTAAATCTGTTATGTAATTCAGTACTAATGCTCCATTGTTCCTAGCGGAACAATTTTTTCAAGAGCATGTATTTTTCTGAAACAATAGGCCTTTCAATATGAAATTGTTGGGGATTAGAGTGGCAGAAGTCATGTCCTGTTTTAATCTTTATTGGAGTCGGCCAGATTCATGTGTTTGATGGCCATGTTGGATCATGCCGCGCTTATAATTTCTTCGAAAGAGGGGGGCTACAGCCTTCTTCGAGGCTGGAGTGTCCGTGAAAGATATGTTTTCGATGTGTTGGAGCCGCACGTCGTGCCGTATGCAGCAGCAATCGGAGAAGAGTTTGTTTTTATGGACGACAATATGCAAGACTTCATTGTGCTTGAGTCGCCGATAAGATCCCCGACTCAAACACATCGAGAACCTCTGGGATCACATCAAGCGGAAAGTCAACAATCAGATGAAGGACGATACCTCTTTGGAGGAATTCCAGCACATTTTGCAGAGGTCCTTGGCCAACCTGGATCAACGTCGCATACAACATTGATCAACAGTATGCTAGGTGCTGCAAGGTGCTGCAAGGTGATCGAAGCAGGTGGTGGACCTATATCAATTACTGAATACTTCATTGTGATGCTTATTAAAAATAAAACATAGGGTGACATGCAATAAATGGTGCTTGAAAGTTCAGAAATCGTTATTCGTGACACAAAGCACAAAAGTACAAGATTTGTTTTCACACCTTTTGTCATGAAATGCGTGATTTCACGCCAACAATGTCATGAATTGGCAAATACATACCATTCCTTTTTTTGCGTAAGAAAATTCCATATTCATGACCTTTTGTATGATCAAAATTGGTAAAATGCGTGAGATATATGAAAACCTGCTGGGGGGGGGGGGGGGGGGTTAATTCTTTGGTTAAGTGTATGTACATATATATATATATATATGCCACTTTAGGTGTTTTCACACACTTATATAGTTCCGGTCGGACGCAACCATTTACTTACTTGTGTAGTAAACGCCCTCTACATAACGTCCGTATTACATTTAACTATTATTGCACAGAACACCTACACACTACACACAAAGCACCAAATATATCTGCTTCGACCTTAAAAGTCAGGTAATTGTTTACTTTGCTCACGTTTGTTTCTATTGAGTTCCATTTTCGTTATTTCACTTACTCCTTCAATTTCACCTACTCATGTTGATTTATGTATCCAGCTTGATAATTCTGTTCTTTTGTTATTAGTTTTGTTTTGGCGAGTAACATCTTTTCAATATTACTAACTCCTTTTCATTTATGTTACCCACTTTATGATAATTCTGTTGTGTTGTCTTTAGTTTTGTTAAGTTGCTTATTATTATTATTTGTTTATGTTTGATTTTGGCAAATAAACTTGGCCTGGAGCCGAAAGCTTGTGAGTAAACCGAGTGACCTGCTGCATTCCGTGCCATCATTATCTGTTCACAAATCTAAATTTAACATGGTTCAACCGGACGGTACACACATCCACACCTCTCTCGCTATATTATGTATACACATAATGTTCCACGTATTGGCATAGGCTATGATGATATCAAAATAAAGGATGACTGAAATGCATTGATTGCCAATTACAGAAATTTTATTCTTTTCCTGACGAAGGGGGAGGACCCCCGAAAATTTGGAGAATAAAATTTCTGTAATTGGCAATCAATGCATTTCAGTCATCCTTTATTTTGAGATATATATACATATATATATATTTACGTATGTATAGACATGTATATGTTTCCCTCGTTTACATTTGAACAATAAATTATTTTACAACCTACCATTTTCACACGAAAATCCTTCAAAACCAGAAAGACAATCACATGCTTCGTTAGGAACGCTGCATGAACCGCCATTGTCACAAATCGTTGAACCACACTGAGCTATTAAAAATATAACGGAATGATTATTACAGAGCTACCACTGAAAATATTTTTATTTTTTGAAGAGTTGAACGTAGTTGAAATCAAAGGAATGTTAAGGAAGAAGCAACATATATGATGAAGACAGCAATGACAGAATGTTTGATTGTCAATTCCCAAATTTAAAATACAGGTTTGTTTTGGTTCAATAACCAAGAATCTTTTCGATTTTGTTACAGTAGTAAAATGAAGACCCCGCCCCCCCCCCCAAAAAAAAAAATAACCAACAAAACAAACAAAACAAAAATCATCTGTTTCCACGGATACAGTTACGAATAGATAATCAAGGGTTGGCGAAATTTTAGTATGTAATATAATGCTATTGGTTGCAAAGAAGCATGTTTTTGATACATACCATTGCACGTACTCCCGTCGTCACTTAACACAAATTCGCTATCACAGACGCATGTGTAAGATCCATTGTTATTAGTGCATGTACCGTTACCACACGGATTAACATCATCAGCACACTCATCGATGTCTATGGGAAAATATAAATGACAACTGGAGTAAGCAAGGGGCATTAGATCTGTTTACATGTATTATACATTACATTTATATCATGATTGTCGCATTCAATAAAACATTTTGTTGTCATTTGGAGAATACAACGATATAAAGAAGTGCTCCACTGTATGTATTACGCGAAAGTCTTACCGTTACAGGCAGTACCTCCCCCATCCAATTCAAATCCGAAGTCGCAGATACAAGTGTAATACCCGTCGGTATTATCGCAAGTTCCATTAGCACAAAGACTTGGATCGTTCGAACATTCATCAATGTCTAAGTAGGGGTAAAAAGAACAATTAAAAATTGATAAATACAAAATAAGACACTTGGAAATTGAATGGATTAACATTTTGATTATACCTGTATATGTATATATATGTACATTATATTATATATACATATATATATACATGTGTGTATATATTTATATAAGTACACACTTATATACACAAATATCCTCCAAATGATAATTCCGAAATACTAACATTAACCATATAACTCGCCACACAGAGTGTGTACTTTCTGCACACAATTCCATTTTTGGTCTGGAGCATGTCGAAAGGGGGCAATACAGTACAACAAGATGTTCCTAAAATGTATAGTCTTTAAGAAGTTAAAAATAGTAGTATGCATTTTAATATTCCATTTGGTTCCTAAACATTAAATTTGTTCATTTAGAAATTATTTTGATGTTCTTACACTATTACCCCTAACACGTTTTTAATATGTGATGAGGGATAACTATTTATGAGTAAATTAGTAACTTACCGTTGCAAGCCTTCCGGTTTATACTCCTCTCATATCCGTCGTCACAAATACAAGTAAAGGCCCCGTCGGTATTCATGCAGGTTCCATTAATACATCGGGAAGGATCAATATCACACTCATCGATGTCTATCGAGAGTTAAATAAATATGAATAATATGCCAACAAACTATAAACCAAAAATCATTATCATTAGAGGTCTTAAGTATAATTTTAAATGTTAATTACTCTACCAGTAACCGAATAGAAACTTACTTTATTTTTACTTGTAAAACTAGTTTTGCCACACAATTAAACACTGGTTCCAGCACTTGAACTGAGTTGAATTGTCCTAAACTTTAAAAACTACCATATCCCTTTAATATCTACACCAACCGAATGCTTAAATTTACTAAATCCTTAACTGTTGACCTCATCCTAACATAAACCTCATTTCAATAGTAATATTACAACTTTCAGGAAATTAAACCGGGAAAAATTACCGCCCTGGCATAGTGTCCCTGTATTAAAGACTTGCGACATGGACGTCTCACTTTTCTGGAAACAAAATGGCGTTCGAATTCTTTCAATTGAGAACACCCAGGTGCTCATCGGAATTGAATAGAAATGTTACGTAATAGTGGAAACAAAATGGCGTTCAAATCCCCAGTTGTCGCAACTCTTTAATACAGGGACACTACCCTGACACATGTCGGAGCGCCACCATCACTTCGTTATCATCACAAATACTTACCCATGCAAATAGTCCTTGTTACGTCTACCTCGTACCCAGGAATGCAGTTGCAACTGTATGATCCCTCATTATTCATGCATATTCCATTAGCACAGCGTTCAGAATCGTCAGTACATTCATCAAAGTCTATGCAAGAGACAATAGTCAAGCTTTAAAGATGTGACCTTTGAGCAGTTTACATGTAATGCACCTCCGGGTTAATGTGATGTATCAAAGGCACTAAATTGAATATCGAGTATTAACATGGCGAATCATATATGTAGAAAAGAAAATGGATTTTTACATTTATATTTAGTCAATTGAGCAGAATTGTATATTTAGGGCTTTTGTATATTAAAAGATGGTTTCACCTTATTTTATTGTAAGACATAAATCAGGGAAAGTATAACGAATTCTATAAGTCAAAGCAGAATGAATCAAATTATGAAAACTAGCACCGTTGAAAATAAAATCAAGTTTGCTATGTCTCTTTTGTTATAACTTTACCAATGTAAAGATATATGTTTATTGTACAAAATATATATAAATTAAAAATCTTGTAATCCCCCTTTGATTACGATCTCGTATGAAGATATTGTAATCTTTGTACGTTAGGTGTTACCAATACATACCTTCACAATTTACACCAGTGTTGTCTAGAACGAAACCCCCATCACAGGTGCAAGTATACGAACCGGCGGTGTTATTACATGTTCCATTAGCACATAGAGATGAATCAATGACACACTCGTCAATTTCTGACAGGAGCATAAACAATAATAAAAAACAATCAAGGAATGTCCTAATAAGTTCATGCCTTAGTTACATTTTTTTTCGAAACTGTAATGATATTGTGGGAATGTTCAATAGTAATATAATGATAATAATGCTATTGAATATATAACAGCGCGAATAACAAACAAATATTATAGTGCTTTCAAGAAAGAAGTTCACATTAGACTATTTAGGGAAGAAGTACATTTTTAGGGATGTTTATCAACATCTGTATTTTTGAAGGAAAGAAATGATTAGACCATTTACATATATTATGCTGCATATGTGATATAATATTGTAAATGGTGAGGAGGGGAACAGTAATCTAATTGTATTGATATTGGATGTGTATAAAGTATAGATACTGCTGAATAGGTTGAAAACTCAGAAGAGGTTTCAACAACGTGGAAACCAATGCAGCCATGGAAAGAATTATTAGACCAAGGATGGTTACTGATAGTGTTATTTTTGTGGGAAGAAGGAAATATAATAAGCCACTTCGGAGATGCAATCTGAGCATGAGCAGATAAAGGTCATCTGTACCAAATTCTAAAACCCACTGACACTAATATTCGATATGTGCTCATGAATGTCATGTAATCATTATTCAATTATGCACTAATGGTGCATTCCATGATATCCAGGTGGAAGTATTCATTTTAAAGGGGGAAACAAAAGCTATTCATGAGGCACCTCTATCACTCCCAGAGTTATTTTTCTGAAGTGCACATAAAGGGACCCTCCATGTCCAAAATATCTGTGGATATTTGGGGTCAATTGTACCATGCGCTAACCCCGAACTGGCTTATTGCATAAGAGCAAGGTATAATTGCTGGAATTTGATATGCATTCAATGAAATACAAAGACAAATCATTTTTATAATTCTGTATGCATATTATGGTACCCTTATTACAGAAGCTTGGTCTAACAATTTTTTCCAGGGCTGTATGTTCATGTTAATGAGACTGAATGTCTCCTTTTTTAAATTTCTTTTTCTAGTCGACAGTAATATTAGTAGGCCTACAATATAGTACTTTAAATATACTCTCCATTCATTCATTCCATTAAATATATTTGTGGTCATTAGTTGTCAATGTAGGTGAAAATATAAACACATTTACATACCAATACAAGCAGTCCTTGATCCGTCTGCCATATATCCATCATTACATGTACAGGTGAAAGATCCAATGTTGTTAGTACACGTTCCATTACTACACAGGCTTGAATCGGCAGAACATTCGTCAATATCTAGAGAATGAACAAGGTAATATATTCGTTTTGTTTAAATGTGCTTTAAAAAAAATAATTAGTCTTTGAAAAACACGTTGTACAGGTCTAGATTTTCAAGAAAAGTTTATCTCGCCATGAAACTTTCAACATCCCCATGTTCATTTCCTACCATACACGCTGTATCCTCAATTAGGTTACATAATACATGCAAACCAATAAGTGGACACACGACCCAATTACCAGTTTACATGCGTGGCACTGTAAACTTAAGGGGCAATGACTATGATAGTTTCAGGGTTAATTGCTTACCTTCTCTGTTCACCACATTCTCTTTCCCCAAAGGGCCGAAGCGCTGGTTACGTGGTAAGGCGTCGTTAAACGCAGTTTCCAATACCAGGTCGTTGATACTTGACGTTGTGTTGACATCAACTCTAAATTCTATCCAAACGTAGGGATTTGTCACATTTTGGTTTGTGATTATAACGTCGAGTACATTAGCTCCAAGTTCAGGAATGGAATTAAGATATGATAGCACCTGAAGATAAATATAATATATTCACAAATATCTGCACTATTATCATCTGAAAATATTATTCAGACTAGGATTTCATGTGTATTTTTTTCGTGTAAACTTGAGTTGTGTATTAAACATGGCTTATTAAGTGTCCCCCATGGGGCCCCGTCTTGATGGGGTTAAAGGAGATAATTGCATTATAATAATTTTGCATTGCAACGATGCATTGCATTTAAACTCATAAGTTCTCTGAAATACTAACTTCCAGCATTTAAAATTCAAAATGTTCATACTTGGTCGCTGTATACACTATCTCGTATACTGATATACGCAATGTATATTGGCATTTAGAAGCGCAGGGGAGGGGGAAACAATTTTTTTATGTAAAAGAGAGGCGACCGAGTCGCGTTTACGGTTCAATTCACAAAAAAACAAAAGTTATATGACATCAATCATTTTGCAGTTAAAAAAACGGAAATACGCAGTTTAACATTCCAAATGTTTTGTTGTTCAATCGCTATAGAATCGCTATCCATAGCCCTCCATTTGCAATGATACTAGGTCTCTACCTTATCATGCCACCTTACCGTCCTACCAAACAGTGGCATATGATCCCGTTTCATGTCGAATTATGGATGAACAATGTAACATTAAAATAAAAATAATTTTGACAGAGAAAAATATATGGTGATAAAAAAAAAATTCTAAACATCGTACTTTCGTAATGTAAAAAAATATGTATAAAAAGGGTGAAGCTGGCTTGTTTTCAGGTCCCCCCATCCCCAAACGCTTGATACCTGCTGGCAACCATACACCCTCCCCCCCCCCCCCCCCCCCCCCCCCCCCCGAGCTGGAACCTTTCTGTTGGGCCTATATGTACCTACTGTATGTATATTATTTCGTTTATGGACCATTAATATAGATCATGAATTATAAAAGATTCATGAAAATATTTCACCGTAAAGTGATGTGATAATCTACATGTTGATAGCAAAAATGAAAGGTTCACATGGCTTGCAACGTAATAATAGTATACCAGTTTAGATGCTTATTCAAACCTTCGCCTTTATTTTACGTGAAGTTGCTTTCTTTCAAAGTGCAATCTATATAAATTAATTAGCTTACATCGTTTTCAATGTCACGTTGAACTTCCCCAGATTCGATGATAGATGGATTGTTCTGAATAATTAGTCCTTGGACAGCTTCGAATCTTACACTCAAATGTAAGCTCCTTGAAGCTGAAATAATATATCAAAAATAAAAATCATAACCATAGAATAACATGTATTAAATTACCAGTATAACCTTTCCAATTCATTTTGTATTTCAATCAATTCGATATAATGAACTTGAAATTGAACTTTATTTCTATCGACCCCTTACGGAGTATGAGAAAAATACATATAGTACATAGTATTATAACATATACATAACATGCTTCAATAAGATGGCAATAAAGGCAAAACAAAAACCAGAAAACTATGAAATCATAGTTTACAAAATACTTGTGAATCATAACCTGATTTTATAACGCGTGCCGTTATTACGCATGATCTGCGGAACTTTAACATAATCACTCTAACATACTTGGCAAGTTTTGACAAAATAAACTCCATGACATCTTATTAAGACATCACAGATATGGTAACAGTGAAGATAGTTCTATCACCGCTAAAGCAATGCTTTAGTATTAACTGCTCATGTATGTTTACGATGTTAAACACCCCCACCCAAAAGACCAAAAAAAAAAAGAGACAAAAAAAAAAACCACAAATATGTATGCTGTGCATTACACATATGAAATAAAGACATAAAAACCCCATAAAAACACAGAAACTAAAGCATGTGATCATTATGTATTATCTTTGTTTATACCTGATGACATAATCTACATTACCTGTACAAACTCCCTCAATATCGGTGAATCCGTCCAAGCAAACACACCGGAAGTTTCCCACACTGTTCATGCACACACGACTTAGATCACATCCATGGGTATTTGTCACACACTCGTCTAGATCTGAATGGGAAAGTGTTTGATTATGTTTATTTTTTAACGGAAACCAGTAAATTAAATCTGAGCAATTACTGCCTAACTCACATAGGAGGACTTTAATCTTTAAGCATGTGTGATAAAAGGAAGGCTGTGAAAACAAAGAAACATATTCGTAAAAGCTATACCAAATTGATGGTCAGGAGTAACGTTTCAACTTTGTGTCATTGCATTACATCTGGCATGAAACTTTTCGTTCAATTCCATCAAAAGGAGAAAAAAAATATGTTTTATACTCGTGGTCGAGTTCACCACATTCTCTTTCCCCAAAGGGCCGAAGCGCTGGTTACGTGGTAAGGCGTCGTTAAACGCAGTTTCCAATACCAGGTCGTTGATACTTGACGTTGTGTTGACATCAACTCTAAATTCTATCCAAACGTAGGGATTTGTCACATTTTGGTTTGTGATTATAACGTCGAGTACATTAGCTCCAAGTTCAGGAATGGAATTAAGATATGATAGCACCTGAAGATAAATATAATATATTCACAAATATGTGCACTATTATCATCTGAAAATATTATTCAGACTAGGATTTCATGTGTATTTTTTTCGTGTAAACTTGAGTTGTGTATTAAACATGGCTTATTAATTGTCCCCCATGGGGCCCGTCTTGATGGGGTTAAAGGAGATAATTGCATTTTAATAATTTTGCATTGCAACGATGCATTGCATTTAAACTCATAAGTTCTCTGAAATACTAACTTCCAGCATTTAAAATTCAAAATGTTCATACTTGGTCGCTGTATACACTATCTCGTATACTGATATACGCAATGTATATTGGCATTTAGAAGCGCAGGGGAGGGGGAAACAATTTTTTTATGTAAAAGAGAGGCGACCGAGTCGCGTTTACGGTTCAATTCACAAAAAAACAAAAGTTATATGACATCAATCATTTTGCAGTTAAAAAAACGGAAATACGCAGTTTAACATTCCAAATGTTTTGTTGTTCAATCGCTATAGAATCGCTATCCATAGCCCTCCATTTGCAATGATACTAGGTCTCTACCTTATCATGCCACCTTACCGTCCTACCAAACAGTGGCATATGATCCCGTTTCATGTCGAATTATGGATGAACAATGTAACATTAAAATAAAAATAATTTTGACAGAGAAAAATATATGGTGATAAAAAAAAAAATTCTAAACATCGTACTTTCGTAATGTAAAAAAATATGTATAAAAAGGGTGAAGTTGGCTTGTTTTGAGGTCCCCCCATCCCCAAACGCTTGATACCTGCTGGCAACCATACACCCTCCCCCCCCCCCCCCCCCCCGAGCTGGAACCTTTCTGTTGGGCCTATATGTACCTACTGTATGTATATTATTTCGTTTATGGACCATTAATATAGATCATGAATTATAAAAGATTCATGAAAATATTTCACCGTAAAGTGATGTGATAATCTACATGTTGATAGCAAAAATGAAAGGTTCACATGGCTTGCAACGTAATAATAGTATACCAGTTTAGATGCTTATTCAAACCTTCGCCTTTATTTTACGTGAAGTTGCTTTCTTTCAAAGTGCAATCTATATAAATTAATTAGCTTACATCGTTTTCAATGTCACGTTGAACTTCCCCAGATTCGATGATAGATGGATTGTTCTGAATAATTAGTCCTTGGACAGCTTCGAATCTTACACTCAAATGTAAGCTCCTTGAAGCTGAAATAATATAAATATCAAAAATAAAAATCATAACCATAGAATAACATGTATTAAATTACCAGTATAACCTTTCCAATTCATTTTGTATTTCAATCAATTCGATATAATGAACTTGAAATTGAACTTTATTTCTATCGACCCCTTACGGAGTATGAGAAAAATACATATAGTACATAGTATTATAACATATACATAACATGCTTCAATAAGATGGCAATAAAGGCAAAACAAAAACCAGAAAACTATGAAATCATAGTTTACAAAATACTTGTGAATCATAACCTGATTTTATAACGCGTGCCGTTATTACGCATGATCTGCGGAACTTTAACATAATCACTCTAACATACTTGGCAAGTTTTGACAAAATAAACTCCATGACATCTTATTAAGACATCACAGATATGGTAACAGTGAAGATAGTTCTATCACCGCTAAAGCAATGCTTTAGTATTAACTGCTCATGTATGTTTACGATGTTAAACACCCCCACCCAAAAGACCAAAAAAAAAAAAGAGACAAAAAAAAAAACCACAAATATGTATGCTGTGCATTACACATATGAAATAAAGACATAAAAACCCCATAAAAACACAGAAACTAAAGCATGTGATCATTATGCATTATCTTTGTTTATACCTGATGACATAATCTACATTACCTGTACAAACTCCCTCAATATCGGTGAATCCGTCCAAGCAAACACACCGGAAGTTTCCCACACTGTTCATGCACACACGACTTAGATCACATCCATGGGTATTTGTCACACACTCGTCTAGATCTGAATGGGAAAGTGTTTGATTATGTTTATTTTTTAACGGAAACCAGTAAATTAAATCTGAGCAATTACTGCCTAACTCACATAGGAGGACTTTAATCTTTAAGCATGTGTGATAAAAGGAAGGCTGTGAAAACAAAGAAACATATTCGTAAAAGCTATACCAAATTGATGGTCAGGAGTAACGTTTCAACTTTGTGTCATTGCATTACATCTGGCATGAAACTTTTCGTTCAATTCCATCAAAAGGAGAAAAAAAATATGTTTTATACTCGTGGTCGAGTGGTTTAGCTGACATTAATCTACATTTGCCATTCTCCACCCAGGTGTTAAATGGGTACCGGCAGGAAAGAATTCCTTGAACGCTGAGAGCACCGAAATCTGTAGGCAAACTACAGCCGGGGTAATAGTGGAGCGCCTTGAGCACACTTGGTGGTGTATATGAGCGTTATATAAATATCCATTATTATTATTTTTTATGGCACTAAATGTTGCGAAAAATCACTTACCAATACATGTCTTCGGGGAGTCATTTGTGTATCCATCAACACATGAACAATTAAAGTCACCAGGCAGGTTGACACAAATAGAAATGTCTGCAGGACATGTGTTTAAAATGCTGTCGCATTCATCAAAATCTATCAGGATAAATAATAATTATAATACATATATCCATTAAGGATTATTAATATAAAGTAAAACGTTTAGGATAAGTCTAAATAATGCAATCTCAGTTATGTTAAAAACAGGCGATCTGGGGTTTTATTTATGCCACCAGGGGAGCGTTTCATCAAGTGTTTTGTCAGTGCTTTTACTGACAAATTTGCTCTCAGCCAATCAGATGCAAGAATTTCAGTAGCTTATAACAATTGTCAGTAAAAATCACTGACAAAACACTTGATGAAACGCTCCCCAGGTTCCTTACTGAACCAACTCTCAAATAACATTTTTAATCTCTATTTGGTTGTCACAATATTGGCTATTGGGTAGTCACGATCATGACCGTTTCTATTGCATAACCTTCAATAGTGTAATTGGGGATTCAGGGTATGCATTTTAATTTTATCTATGTACCATGACTAATGACAGAGCGCGCATCTAATTTTTGAACTGCCAACGAGTTGCTTTGTATTGTCTGAATTATTTCCTTAATACATTGTCTCGGAAATGGAGTATGGGGTTCAAGATATTTCATGCGTAAATATGCTTTGAATATTCATGAAAAATATCACTTAAGTACAATAAGGAAAATGAAATATTCAAAGAAGTTTATCATGTCACATAGGATTTACTTCATCCTTCTTCAATTCAATACACATCGATCGTTATGTCGTGAGCAATATACTGTATGAAACCATCAAACATTGTTTTAAATGGTTAAATTGTCTTGCTTTAATGAACTCTTCAAACATTTTTTAGAGAAAAAAACAACACTTTGTTTATTCTTCTTCTTATTATTATTAAAATATGTTTAGTACTGCAGAATCGGAAAACGGCGTTGAAGAGAGACATACTGAAGCTTTTCGTCTTGCACTCATCAAAGTATACCGCAAGAATGAACAGAAATTCTTAGCCGAGCGAGAAACTTTACACACCTGCGCATGCTCGAAGCCATATACGTTCAGCAAACCGACCCTATTCTGTGCCGACAGAAAGAGTTCGTGAGGACTCTTGTATTATTTTAGCTCCCGTTATTACAAAACCGGCTGGCAATAAGCCTAATTTTCCGTTATGTTCAGGCAGCCAATCAAGATCTGTTTAATATTTTGCGCGCTTTGTTCCTATAGTTACCGGTTATATTGTTCGATTTCGGCTTTCTGTTCATTCTTTCAGTATACTCTGATGAGTGGAAGACGAAAAACCTCAGTATGTCTCTCTTGAACGCCGTTTTCCGATTATTATTATTATTATTATTATATTGTAATCACCATTCTTAAAACTTCTATGAACATTGCTTTAAAAATTAACAAGTTAAAACTGTCGGTTTAGTTTCCATTATGACTTTACTTCATTTAATGTGGTCACTATGGCTGTGATAAAACAGAATATACTATACTATATGTATGTTTTGGGAAACGACATTAAAGGAGAATTAACCCCTGAGTACAAATTTACTTATATTGAAAGGTGTAGTATATTCCTACTTATTGGCCTAAATCATTTTCCAATAAGATATCAGAAAAGGGTATAATAAAGATATTCCAACACCCGGTATCGTCTACTACTCATTTACATGGGGGCTGCCATTTTCTTGCTGAGTTGGATTTGTACATGAACCATTGAGAAATGTTCCGGTCAGGAAGATATTTTGAATCCAAGACCTAAATTGATTTTCTTCATTACCTAAAATCCCATATGTGACGAAAAATATAAAGTGGGTGTTTACATGATTTATAAAAATTAAATCTTTATAATGATACTTTTAAATTGTCTGGTTTTGCTTAACAAAAATCTATTTTCTTGGGTTTGCCAAACAGAGCAGAACATAATATATGCAGCATGCATTCTGACTTTTCAAGTCCCATTATCCGAAAGCAGGTGAATGCATAGTTTGCCGCTATAGATGCTCAGGGAAGAAGCATCCATAAAATTTGAATTAAGTTGCTCCGTCCATTGCGTCACAGTATCTAGAAAATAGATTTATATTAAGCGAATATCGATTTTCAACAGAAATATATAAGGAAATCTTCAGTTTAAAAATAAATTGACATATCTATTCTATATTTTAAATCTCAAATGGGTTTTTAATTTTGAAAAAGGCAATTGGGCATTTGGATTAAGAAAATCTTCTTGTACACATAAAAAAATGGCAGCCCCCATGTATTGCTAGCAGACGATGCATATTGCTAGCAGATGATAAATTTTGCTCAGAAAATCTTGATTCGTATCGATCTCGTATATTTTGACGCGAAGCCATATAGTCTAACAAGTAGGAATAAATAACACCTTTGAACACTATCGTCTTTATTGTTTGAGGTTAATTCTCCTTTAATCTCAGCACCCCTTTTATTATAATAATCGGAGTTCATTTTGAAAATTTTAGGATAGTTTAGGATATTTAACTACACTATTGCTTTCCATTGAACATTCGGGAATCATTTATTTCAGTTTGTACATGTTGTTATATTGAAGTACAGAGCAAGCACTATAATAAATCTTCACCATCAAAGCATGCTAAGTATGTTTACTATTGAATATTATAATGTGACTGTACCTGTACAAGTCCCATCCACCAACTGAAACCCGGACAAGCACATGCATTCATAGGAGCCGACTGAGTTTGTGCAGTTACTATTTGGTCCACAGAATTCATCATCACTGCATTCGTTTCGATCTTCACACATAAATTGGATACAAAATGAGATTGACATCAGATTTGTGAACATACATTTTTTTGGATGTTTTTTGGAAACTTGATTTAATTAGCTTTTCAAATAATACATTTATCTAACTATTATAACAATACTCATGAAATTAACATCAGTATGGGGATTTGTACTGTATCTAAGCTTTATAAGAGGGAAATAAGGGAGTCTTTGATGTTTGCAGGCTTAACTTTTCCAGCAGATAGGTAACCGTGAAGAGTGGAAGTACATGTATGTGAGATACAAGCCCCATCATGAAATATTGACTTATCTTTGATCATTTCAACAAGGGTTTTTATCTTAGACATTCTGTGTGTTGTGAAAACAGACATATACTAACCCTAAAAAGTAGGATCTGACTGTCCCTCAGCAGGATTCTCCCCCCCCCCCATGCGGTGACCACACATTTTGAAACGTAGCAAATTGATAGAATGTCTTGAATTAAAATATTCACATGAAGAGTCGTATATACTGCGTCTGTGTATGTATAAATATACGTATAAATCAGGCAAGTTACAATATAACGATGCATACCTGAGCAGAATGTTACAGCATCTCCCATGTAACCTTCGGTGCATTCACACGAGTAGTTGCCAGGGTTGTTCACACAAGAAGCTAGTTGATGGCACGTGAACAAGGCTGGGTTCTCACACTCATTGATATCAGTACATGTCATGTACGGATCACCTTGGTAACCAGTCACACAGGAACATGTGAACGAACCTTCCGTGTCCATACAGGTAGCGTTATCAGCGCAAGGTGAACCATTACATTCATCGATATCTATTTTAAACGAAATAATTAACGGTCCACAATGATCAATCCAAGCTGCTCCTTTCTCATTTAAACTGCTAAGAGAGCATTACTGATAAAACATCACAAACGTATTGTTCAAAGCAGTGGCGTAGCGTAAATCTGTCCGTTGATGGGGCACCGGTCTTACTTGAAAAATTCAATCCGAATTTACCAGGGCACTGATTTCGGGGGGGGGATGTCATACCGTCTTATTTTCTGGTGCTTTTCGTTTTTCTCGCTCTCTCTCTTTTTCTTTCCTTTGCCATTTGCCCGCCACGGAATGGGGAAGGGGGGGGGGGGGGGAGGAGGAGAGGGCGTGGTAACGTATCCCCGTGACCCTGGAGCTACGCCACTGATTCAAAGCACAAATGCATTAATATAACTCTATTATCACGATTACATTCAAAGAATAGAGGAAAATATTACCTAAAGACATATATTTACAAAATTAATATTATTTTGGTACTTTATTATTAGTTTAGACTAATTAAAAATACATTCACACTATAAATCCATTTGATTTCATCAATGCAATATACATTTTTCATCCGTAGCAAGTAGCAAGTACCAATGGAATTTATATGTATTTAAAACCAGCTACTTACTTGTGCAACTTGTCCCATTACCAGTATATCCTTCGCGGCAGGTGCATGAGAAAGATCCTGCGGTGTTATTACAGTCCGCATTGACATCACATGGTGAACTGTCGCACTCATTATCATCTGGGGAAAGGAGTTGCAAAAAGTTGAAACACAACTTTTCCCAAACTCTAAATATAAATCGCTTTACTTTGGCTCAATTTCATTTAGTTGAACTAACATTACTGAATAGCTCATTGTTGTTATATAAATCCAAGAACCGTAATATTGAACTTTTAATGTTTGATCGAATGATCAACTGCATTATCATGAACACTGAGAAAATGAGTATCTTACTAAATCTCAGTTGTAGGAAATGTTTGTAAAATTAAAGGAACAGTATAGGCAGCTTCCTTATACTGCAATCTACTTTTGGAATGAAGCAAAGGGTTCAAATTGTTAAAAATATTCTCCCTTTTCTCATAAGCCTTAATGAACAAAGGCTTTAGCACTAACCAATTGCTTATTGTTTAAGTATATTTATACCCAAAACATTAACCGGTACATTTCACCAACTAATTTGCTAACGAAAAGGAGGTGAAATGGTGCATATTGTGATGTCATACCTGCACAGATAAATCCGTTGCCAGAGTAACCTAACATACATTGACACGTGAAGGAGCCATCTGTATCAGTGCAGACTGCTGAGGGGTGGCACGGTGAAGACGTCATGCACTCATCGATATCTAATACCGGGAGTTCAAACCACAGAGATAACGTAACTATATCACTAAACTATATGTTTGGTTGGTTTAAGATACCATGGTGTGAGGGTTATCACAACCGTAGTCTCGGTTGGAAACGTAAATCAATACAAGTATTTCTTCCACTGAGCCCTTGGTATATAATTGAAAACAATATTTAAATTGAAAATTAAAATATCAGATTATTCGTCTGTCATAGTTTTATTATCTGTTTAATTTGCATCTGTTAACTTTGAATTAGCATGGGTTTTTATATACCCCAAAAGTTATTAAGGATGACATGAATAATAGTTACAATGGATCAATTACAGTCTAAACCAATTTTCACTTAATATTGAAGGGGTATAAATCCTACAAACTAATGCATGCAATACGCACACGCTGAATAATTTGTTTTGTTTTAAGAAAGCAGTGGCGGATCCAGCATTTTGTGAGGGGCGCAATATTCTGAATATTTTCCGAAGACCAATAAAAGAAAGAAAAGGGGGAAGAAGGTCATTAGCGTTCTGTGGTGTCATTTGACTCTAAAATTTTATAACGACCAAAACATGTGAAAATAAAAATGAATAAGTAAATGGATGAATAAATAAAAGTTCATTAGCGTTTTGGGGTGGGTTTTTTCCAGGGGAGGGTGTCTGGACTCCCAGGGAATAAACAAAATAATTTACAGTACCTAAAAGTTTAGAATTCTTTTACTTCCCGTTCTGAAAATAATAGGGCTACAATATGACAAATTATAATTTAAAAATAATATTTCAAAATAAGACATTCAAACTTCCCTGTTTTTCCATTTTTATGGATCTAAAATGTGTTGAAAGTATACACTTTACAAAACATAGCTAGAAAAGTACATTAAAAACACCTTAGAATAGAAAAAAAAAAGAAAATATATTCTTTACTTGTACATATGGTTCCATTCCCCATATATCCATTGTTACAGGAGCAAGAGAATCCTCCTTCTGTGTTCGTGCACTCTGCGTTGGGATCACATGAGGTTGAACCGTCTTCACATTCATTCACATCTAAAAACAAAAAGAAAACGAAACTTACATCTAAAGTTTTATATTCTCACCAAAGTGAAAGATCAAAGGTGTTAAAACAAGAACATTGATAATCTTTATCAATCGGACTTGGTAGAATTACTTAATAATAACAAATCTCGCAAGCAGTGAAACCCGGGTCCCACTCAGAATTTCCTGGAAAAGACTCAGAAAAAGTACAGTTAACTTCCGGATTTGGAATTTACGAAAGCAATAAACCCACATAGTTTAATGGTGTTATATGGTCTTAAAGTATTGACATAATACTGCGATGAATAAAAGTATATTCTATTTATTATTTTATTTTTTTATATCATGCGTTTAAATTATCATTATTTTTATCATTAACTTTACTTTTTGTTATAATTACTAATCAAAATCATTATTTTAATTATTATCATAATGATGATAATAGTACAGAATATATATTAAATATCATACAAACGGTGACGTGGTAGAGATTCATTGAAACATACGAAAATCTATGAATCATGAATAAATTATGCAATCAATTTTACCAGAACAATTTCTTTGGTTTGAATCGAGCTGAAAGCCAGGCTCGCAGCTACATTCATATCCTCCTGGTGTGTTATTACACTGGGTTTCACAGAGATTCTCACCCTGGCATTCGTTGATGTCTTCAGAAAAAAGAAAGATAGATTTAACAAACGATTAATGAATACATTCACCAGAGATCAAACCCGAGGCTACTTAATGGAACACCCAAGTGTTTCTCAAATGGGTATTGACGTAAAACATTTGTTTTTAGCGGTAGTATTATTTCATATTGTAATAATTAGTATACATTTTAAGCAAGAGACTAATTTCTATTTGTTCTAGATTAATGTCGTTGGCCCATATATTTTAAAGACAGGACTAATTTAAACCACATTCAGTTTAGTCCCTTGATTTATAAAGGGTCACTTGGCAGTATCTTTATTTAAAAAAAAACTATGTGTCAGAAAATGATTGAATGGAATAAACCTTGCAATGAAATTAAAAGCGAAACTGAATTAATATTTTCATGATCTTAGTGATTTAGTTACACGATTACAGAAATTTAACAGGATATCGCTGGTGTGCAGTTTGTGCACTATATA
Source organism: Heliocidaris erythrogramma (assembly GCA_025617745.1). Classification (NCBI taxonomy): domain Eukaryota; kingdom Metazoa; phylum Echinodermata; class Echinoidea; order Camarodonta; family Echinometridae; genus Heliocidaris; species Heliocidaris erythrogramma. The sequence goes on from CM046864.1 coordinate 6,118,999, forward strand.
ATTTGGTGTTTTCTCTTGAAAGTGATTTATTGAGTATTGATTGTGCCTCAATGTATACTTAAATATAATGTTCTGCATTTGTGTCGGTAATGGTTTATTAATAATATTTAACGAAAAGAGTTTAAAGAAAAAACGCCGCTCGAGGGGAAAAAACCCAAACATTTCAGTTATAGAACTTCAAAGTGGTATCATCATAACATGAATATACAGTGCGTCCTTCGAAAATAGGTCAGAACAGTCAGAAAAGCATCCCCCAAAAATATGTTTAAAAGTATTTGTGGAAGGTTATATTCCTGCGGATAGCTTAGAGTTGCTTCTATCAAATAACACACACACACAAAAAAAATACAAACAACAAACTGACGACACTTTTAAACTCAAGTGAGGAAAGCGACTTTTGGAAGATGGTGCTATATCCAGACTTGACAAGAATTGGCATTTCTTCTGGCTAGTATTAAGGGGATACTCAATCGCAAATTATAGACGTTTTTATGCCGCGAGAAGCCATCGTGATCGTTACCTGATCATGCCGTTGCCCCGTGGGGCGAAGGCTTCGGACAGACTAGTCGCTGCGCAACGTGCACGCTCCGCCTGAGCTCGATCTCTTGTGCGAGATTCGGTCGGCTTATATATTATAATATTAATAATACCGCACTTACATATATATGCACCTACGCGCTGAAACTGAGAGGAAAATAAATAAGTTGTTTTGTAACACTATATACCGTGCTCACACCAGTCGTGGAGGGTTTGACAGTATAGATCATTTCTTTTCAAAAAGCAACATACTTGTTGGGGAATCACCCACCATTCGATGCCGAAAATTTCGGTGAATAAAATCCACCTAAAATATTGAATCATGCGTCTACTGCGGGGCTTCTGCTGTTTTAGTGTCACGGCACATTACACCACTGGTGACGCACCTTCGCAAGTTATATTGTGCAGGAAGGATTAATCGACGATAAATCCCTCTGTTGTAAAAATATTCACTTAGTACACGGCGCGCTACGAACCCATACGCAGTTAGTTATCTTGCTAATGCATGTTTTTGCGGGATTACGCCACGCGCATTGTCGGGCTGCCTACGTCATGATATGCGTGTCTTAGGAATGGCGCGTCACGACGGCAGCATAGCTTTCTCGGTAAGACAGCCAACTTTAAACGAAACTTATTATTTATACTTATTTTTTCATGGAGAATAAAAAGATGTTTGGCAAATAGGCCTATCTATGGAACTTAACTCTTCCAGTGCCGATGGCACGTATATGTGACAGATAGACTTGTCAGGTTCATTTGCTAATTGCTCGACCACAGGAAACGTATATGGTGGTCAATGTATATCAAAATTTTGAGCATAAATCAAGCATTCTAAATATATGATTATAATTATTTGCAATCATAGAAATTTTGAGAAAAAATTATTTAAAAAGAAATTACCTTATTTGAACATTAAACAATAGTAAACAAATTGAAAACAAAAAAACAATGGACAAAAAAGAAACTCAAATATAATTTTCAGTAATTCTTATGCCTTAGGTTGGGTTAAGTTATTGTTTATCATAAGAGATGGTAATAAATTTCCTATGCGTTTTATACACAATCTTTGTGAAATAATAGATGGTTAATGAGGTGCACATATTTAAAAACTAAGCATTGATAACGTTTTAGTAAAATTGTTAAAAGGAGCCCATTTGCACAGTAAGAGTTAAGCTCTTTACATACAAAACAGGAAATAAAGTACAGATTATTTGTTTCGTTTGATTCTGCTGAAGAAGTTCTTGTTTACCCCAAAATTATCAGAACATAAAAGTGCTCTGTGGATAATTATCTTTGGAAGCGAACTTTGCCTGCCGTCATTCTTTGTGTGAACGACAGCAAGCGAAACGTCTTATAGCTGTTCCTATTTCTTTTGGTACAGTATCTGCAGGCTACAACCTATCGCATACATTCATTATGCACCGGGGGGACTAGGGGAGTTGACATATGTCGTTGCAGCAATGAAGCTGTATTACATGGTTCTTCACGACTGGTGACAGTACGGTATATCTTTATATCCTACATCATGAAATTCTCGGGCTAGGATTGGTCAGGAATGTCTCAAGTGACAAAAAATACTTTCACCATAAAGAAAAATACACCTCCATATATTTTTCGCTATACCGATATTTTGACGTCACTTTTTGGTTATTCTGGATATTTCGAGGCTATCGATATCTCGACAATGTATCGCGATGTTTGTGCGTGAGGAGCCTCTCAGTGTAATGTAGGTCTACTCTGATTTTTCATTTAGTTTTTATTTCATTTCTCTCCCGGCTTTAAAACTCTTGTAGGATATAAATCAAATATACCATATACAAGTTTTGAGACACCAGATGAAATTATGGATTCTGCGGTGACTGGCATTGTTACCATATGTTTTTTTTTTTTTTTTTTTTTTTGGGGGGGGGGGGGGGGAGCTGCGTCCGTCAGAAAAAGTGTTTTTGCCAGTCACCTCCATAATTTAAACTGGAGCCTCTCAGTGCAAGGTATATTTGATTATTGATTTCTTTGATTTATATATATATATATTTATTTATAAAATATAAAACAATGGACTCCATACCTGTGCAGGTTGTGTTATCTGGATTGAGTTCATACCCAGTTTCATTGCATACACATATAGGATTCTCGTCCATCACAATACATAACGTGAAGTCTCCACAAATCGTGCTACCCGTATTATCACAAGCAGCGCCATCAGACACTATGATATGAATTAAAGAATTGATACATTAAAAAAATATGTAATTCAGGTTTCTTTGGCGGAGGAGGGGGGGGGGCAGGAGATTTACCAATCTGGAAAGATATATACCAAGCCCCTCCCCCCCCCCCCCCCGATTTTTTTTTTTTTTTTTACAATTTAAAAGTGAATTTCAGCACGAAAATTTAATCAACATTATATCATCTTTCGTATCCATCATTCCATCCATATGAAAGCCTATTTCTTGTCTTTTTCTTTCTTTTTTGTTTCTTTTATGAGAGCGTGTTTAAAAATCTCACCAGCCCCCGGCCCCCATAAAAAAAGAAAATTCCTTTCTCCCTTTTCTTTAAAGGAATACTATTACATATACATGTACACCTTACTCTAATAGTTTAAATAGTTCTATATCTCGATAATTGTTCTTTTGTTTTGTCTTGTTTAAAAAAAAAAAAAAAGACTTCTCCCTACCTGCACAAGTGATACCATCATTATGAAGGTCAAAATTTACGTCACAGCTGCAGTTGAATCCAGGACTAACATTGGTGCAAACTTGTGTACAGTTGTGAGTTCCCAGTTCACATTCATCGACATCTGTGAAAATCAAATGATTCACGAACTAAATCCTAATTTTCCCTTTGAATGCAGGTGTGTTTTTTCCCTCGGTTTGCAGGGGGTTACCTTTTTTCAATGGTTACCAAAAAGTCGTTTGCCCAACGATATCTGAATTTCAAAGAGATAATCACATTTCTATAATTCCATTTTCTGCCCTATTATATGATATCTCAATCAGGGAAAATGAGCCAGGGATGACAAAGCTTTATTGGTGTAAAGTGATGCTTGCATTTCCACGATGTATTAAGGGCTCTCAGATTGTCTACATTCTCTTACTAGAAATACTCGTTGCTCTGTTGTTAACTGCATGGTCAAGTATATGTAGGTGTAATAATGAAAACGTACCTCACTATTAATCAGCTTTTATAATTTTGTACTCACCACTTCATTTTGTTGACGATCAGCCATGAATGAAGTCATTTGTTTATTGCTAGGACAGGCAGCCAGTGCAAACAGATTCGTTTAACAAATCAGGGAAATGCAATCACTTTACACCAACAAAGCATTGCCATCCTTGGCTAATTTTCCGGATAGAGGTGTTATATAAAAATTGCAGAAAATGAACTTTCTAGAAATGTGATTATCTATTTGAAATTCAAATATCGTTACCCAAAAGACTTGTTGCTAGCCCTGTTTCATCATGCCTAAAGTATGTATCATATGAGTGGCATCAAATGAAAGAAGAGGATCCAAGCTTTACAAATGCATGCATGTCATTTATTAATCATAATTGTGATTAAGATGTGATTGGACATCGATAACTTTCGGTTCTATTTTTTTCTGGGAGGAACTGTATATATATATATATATACCCCTAACGGGTAGATTAGGAGGACAGTTTTCGTCTCATTTATATAGACAACTGTCGACCTAATGTACCAACTGTCTACCTAATGTAGGGGGCGCTATTATGACGAAATAAACCGCATTGTTGGGTGTCGACCTAATGTACCCTTTAGTAAAATATATTTACATATCGTCCCTGTTTTCACGAAGTGACGGTAATGAGAAAAATCGTATATTTTTTTCGATTTTGAGTTTTTTGGCATTTTTGGACACTATTCCCCAACATCTCGAACCTCACAAAGTTTCAAACCGTAATAATGTCTAATTATGTATCTATGGCGATAACGTCAACAAGAAAATACCAAATAAAAGGATTTCCTGTTTTCACGAAGTGACGGCTAACAGCCGTTCCGTATGTTTTACACGCGCGCGGCTGAAATCCGTCACTTCATGAAAACAAATCAAAGCGGCGTCGTTGAATGTTGTGTTTTCACGAAATGACGGTTTTGCTAACAGCTCATCCCCCCCCCCCCCCGAATAAAAAGGAAAAAATGCAAATAATTAAACATAGAACTAAACATTGAAATATGATCTATCCCAGGATATACAAATACGTATTCAACCTTCATATATTATTAAAGAGGTTGGGATTGTGCTCTAAACCTTGAAAGCGATTTACTTAAAACTAACTTTCTTTAAGTTGCGCGCTCATCCGGCACTTCGTGAAAACAGTAACGATATATAATAACAGAAGATAGGAAATAGAATGATGTTATTATAAGTACTATTAGTACCCTGTAGGTCAATTCAACTAAACATTGCTTCTAACCGGATGATAAAGCAATGTGGCACACATACATAGAATTATTTGTCGATGCACTTGTGATTACATGTAACTACCTTGACATGCCATTCCATCTCCTCCAAATCCTGGATTACATTGGCAGGAGTATGATCCATTTGTGTTCGTGCAGTATGCATCGGCACCGCAAGGGGGAGAATCACATTCATTTATGTCTAAACGAAAAAAAGAAGGATTTAGCGAACAACATAAAAAGGTATAGTTAGCATGACATTCGTAGTTCCTGCGCAGAATTAAAACAACAGCAAAAGAACAAGCATTTTTATCTAACATATAATCTAAAGCAAGCTGCGAGTATTGATACTTCACTGACGACCACCACAGATATACCCAGCACAAAAAGTATGGAAACTCGATTTTGATTGAATATATTTCTTTAAAATGAGAACAATATTTGTCATATTGAGCATCATTTTAAAGCTTGGATAATTCCCTATCAAACCATCACCATGGTGATTGTCCAAGTACTGGTTACTTGTCTTCCAACTGCATCATGGGTGGAATGACATAATTATCTTGATATGTAGGGCACATTAAAGCTCACTCACCCACGACAAGGCATTTAATGAAAATAATGAAATATAGCAATGAATTTTTACAATGTGAATGTCGTTGGAGACCCCACTATTCCAATAATTAACTCCAGAAAGAAAACTGTCCTCGTTGTATTGTTTTTAGATGATTTTGAATATTTCATACCCCCCCCCAATCCAATAATTAAGAAAAAAAATAATGCCTTCTGTGTTTGCGACGTTCAGATGTGAGCTTTATGTTTACCATTATGACCAAAAAAGGGAAACTCAGTTTTGAAAGATTCCTGTAATAAATAAACTATATGTCTACCGAAAATGAAGTTAATACCATGTGAAAGAGTAATCAATATTCTTCCCAATGGTATCTTGCTCAGGTTTCCAGGGCCATGCATCACTGAGCACCATTGTTTTGTGGAAAAATCTAGTTGGTTCACTATTAAAGATATACCTTTGTGAAACAGCCAGAGAGCTCCAATTCTCATTGTGGGTGATTTTCTTCATCACATTTGTGTTAATGAGATGTTATTCACCCGTGCTCATGGGTGTTTGCTTTGTAAAATCCTTTTCAGTTAAAATTTTGTAAAGAAGACAGTCTGGGTGAATTTTCACAAGGTTGCATGCTAAAGAACGAGTGCGAACCAGAATTATTGTAAGAGCAATGCAAATCAAAAAGAAAAACCATAAAGAAGGAAAATCAAAAACTCATGCATGCGTTTGAAGATTTGACTTTGGTAATTTCAAAAAAACCTGTAAGAATGTCCAATCTTCAAAATTTTACCAAAATGTGATCAAAGCGTGGACATTTTGTGCTGAATATTCTTTCATACTGCTAATAATACGTAACAATAAAAATGATAACTTAGGACATTAAGTACGAAGAGGTAGAGGATACATTGATATAGGGTCATTGATTATGTATTTGTGGCATAAAAGAACGGCTATGGTTTTTCTTTTCTTCGTTTTGTAAACGAAATATCGACGTTGGAATACGAATTGTCATTTCACCTTCACATTGTCCCTGTCCATTTTTCATGTAGCCAGTGATACATGGACACTTAAACGATCCGTTTGTATTGACACATTCAGAGGGGAACGTGCAGTTATCATCTCCATTGGTACACTCATCAATGTCTGAAAAAGTAATAGTAAAATATTTAATATATCTAGCGAGTAAAATCTAAAAAATTCAGTAAACCTGTGAGCACCGACCAATAATTCAATGAAGTATAACTGTAACAACATCAATTTATCTTCTGTGATATAAAGTAATGGACCAATTAATGTGAAAGATTGCACAAAAGCCTTGAAAATGTTTCTTTGACTTTGTTTTATGTAAGTTTAAACTTATACTCGCTACGTCTGCTTGTAACAAAAATGTGTATTGAGAACCGTATTATAATTTTAAAAAGACAAATAAATCGGAAAAAGGATCTGTTGACAATGTCAGATTTCTACACGCTTTTTTGTCCGACATAGAAAATATAATATGATTTATTATATTAGGATTTACAGACTATCAAGTCTTTACACTTTAACCATTGATGTTGGATCTTACATTTTTTTTCCCATTAAAAACAAAGGGCATAATTATCTTTTCGAGCTGAATCGAGGTAAGGGCTAGTTTTGACTTATACTTTCAATCTCATATTTATGTCCGAACAAAGACTTTAGTCTACGATGATTTTTTCATATTTCCATATTTCTGTGGATATTAGAGATGAAAAGAACCCGTTGACTTCTGCTTTATTTACCTCTCATATGCTTCATACAGGAGCCACACTGTTTCCGTAGTCTATGAGTTAAGGACTTTAGAAATAGACTTGTATAAAATAAAAAATGTTGCATTAAATAGCATAGTTTTGAAGACTATGGCGACTTACCAATGCAAAGCAATCCGTTTCCTGCATATCCATCATTACAAGTGCAAACATAGCTGCCAGGATTATTATCACACGTCGCGTCATCACTGCAATCATTGTCACCAGTGGAGCACTCATCGATATCTTGACAAAATGTACCACTGCCAGACCAACCGTCATTACACATACATGAGAAATTACCAGGGCTATTTTCACAATAGGCCTCTGAATGACAGTTGTTAAGGGTTGAGTCCTGACATTCATTTATATCTTGATTGTAAAAGATAAAATAGAAAACAATAAATTCTCATTGAAGCGCAGTAAGCAGGTACTAAACAATCAAAACAATTTATTCAGTTAAAAGAAATGAATATAAATATGAAATTCTCCATCGGTGCACCTCCACTTTAGACTAAAATCAATATTTGATAAAAATGTTATTTCTGTTGTCAATATTGGAAGTTGCAAACTTGTCATTTAAGTATAACATTAATGACATTACAAATATGATATGACTTATATTATCATTTGTAAATCACCTCCCAACGGAAAGAATAAAAACACCTGTATAATTATTGTTTTATATTTTTGTTTACAGATATACTAAACTAACATTGTATACGTCAGTATCTGTATTTAGTGCAATAGCATGTCGTATACAACAAATACTGAACATAATACTAATATTGCTAAGTCAAATGAAAGTGAAACTGAAATAAGATAAATTACCGACTGGCTAGTTTGAATAAAAAATAAAGGGTATTCAAGCGGACAAATTCACTTCAATACACTGACAATCCACGATTTATCACATACGAAAGAACATTCATACATATTGCAATTACCTGTACAGCTTCGTCCATCTCCGATATATCCTTCATTACATGAGCACGCAAAGGAACCTTCAATGTTTTCACAGGAAGCTTCTTCGTCACACGGGGTATCTACCATGCATTCATCAATGTCTGCAAATCAAGTATAAATCATGAGCTTATCATTCATGGAAAATGATCATACATATTTGAGGAGAGCATTTTTTTTAAATGACCTTTTCTTCAAAAAAGCGTAGAATTGCGGGTCTTTGTAATCTAAACAAGGATGTTCACTAATTATTACTTCAAGTTAAAAAAGGGAATTGTTAAAGATGTACGTTTCATGTAGTGCTTTGCAACGTGAAGTTAAAGAAAATCATCGATAAGGACGTTTTTGACATTTAACACGAATAGATACTAATTATGTGCATGAGGTGTGTATTATGTATATACTGACCTTCACAATTGACGTTATCACTGGTGACAGGAGAAAATCCAATCTGGCAATTGCAGTGGTACGAACCAATAGTATTATTACAAATACTGTTGTTTTGGCAGCCATGTGTGCCCAATGTACACTCGTTGATATCTGAACATAAAGACAGGTAGATAATTTCGGATAGACTTCGCTGAAACATTTTGTGTGTAATCAGCAAATTTTTAAATTCAATGCAGTTAACAATATGACTAACCCGATGGCAGGTGAGTGTTTTTTTTTCTTATTAAACAAAGACAATTTAAAAAAATAAGAGGACAGATCTGGAGAACATTGATGCAAGCTACGCAAGCTTTAATCTCCCAATTTCATTTCTATATATATATATATATATATTATATATATATAGAAATGAAAATGGGAGATTAAAGCTTAATATATATACACACACATATATATAATAGTAATAGTAATATATATATATATATATATATATATATATACATATATATATAACTCTATTCGCGGCCATAGGGGGAATCCTTTTATCTTGGCCTATTGTTAAAATTCCCCGTAACGCCCAATTTTTATTGTGAAGGAAGAAACTGCATTGTTAGGATTCCCCCTATGATCGGAAATAGTAATATATATATATATATATATGTGCGTGTGTGTGTGTGTTCGTTGTGTGTATTTATTTACCGAAAAATTCAATTAAATCAAATCAAAACAAAAACTAAAACAGACCTGATAATATTAATAATATATTAGTCGCTGAAAGGTTCTGCTAGCTTCGAAGAAAAATGATGTGACACATTTTAATGTGCGGGGATTAAGGAGTTAAACGTGGAATCACTTCTCCAAATACATGATGACCAATGAGGATAAATTGGGTTGCTTATATTTTAACAGCTTTGTTTAGACGCAAGCCCTTGACCATGTTAGTGTTACTGATTGTAAATGCCTAAAATAAATTAAAATACCAATAATTTGTTTCATTTTGTTTCATTTGAATGAAACGCTTCATCATGAGTTTTGTAGAGTTCTTCAAAATTACGACTGAATAAGACGATTGATTGCGTAATATTTTTATTAATAGGGTAAATTGTTTTTATGATACTGAAAGAAGCACTCACCGTCACAGCTTAGTTGATCGAGAGCAAGACTGAATCCATCATCGCAAGAGCAATCATATCCGTACAATCTGTTTGCACAGTTCTGATCGCATTCATTTAGTGTGTCATTAGCACACTCATTCACATCTAGAAAAAAAATAAATGCAATGACATTTATTTGTTCTATAAACAAAATAGTAATCAGGTGAAAATTTATTATTTTAATCTAACTCTTCAAGTTCAACTTTTTGGCATGTTAAAACTCATTTAAAGATTAACATTACCTCTTAGCTGTCAATTATACAAACCTGCAATTGCAAATTCAAACGATGCCACCCGTAATTCCAATTGTCTAAGGGTAGCTGGTTCAATATTACTAAGGCGTAGATATTGTATCCGACCACTGTTATAAGCTACTGAAATCCTTGCATCTGATTGGGTGAGAGCAAATTAGTGGGATAAAATATCTGACAAGTCCTTTCATGAAACGCCCCCTGATGTGAATGTAAACGGCACCTTATCGAATCAAGAAGTTGTGATCTAAAATAACATTGCATACCCTTTTTTTTTTAAAGGATATTGCTTCTTCTGTGTCAAAAATGAATCCATCAGGTAATATACACTTTTTAAAGAATCACAATTAAACTAGTACCATGTTCTAAACAAATATTTCATGATGGCATCTGCAGGGGCTTAATATGATGATTACAGTTTGGCTATATAAAGAGCATACCATAACAATGTAATCCATCTCCTGTGAGAAAAGCCGGGCATTGTCCACACAAGGGCATGACTAAAGGTGGTGGTAAGTCAGTGCACAGAACACCTTCATAGCAGGGAGAATCTTCACATGAATCAAAGTCTACGTCGCACTGATCACCTGACCAACCCATCGTGCAGTTACATGTGACGATCTTTGTTAAGATGAAAAATAATGGAGAAAATATCCATTAACAGCATATTACGTTATTTGTAAATAAAATTATTTGCGGAATATCATGGTTATGGAAGCCTTAAGGATTTACTTTTACGTGAATTCGGTGTTGCTGTTATATGGAAAATAATCTGATAAATTTGACATTCTTTTCAGATGCACATTAATTCGTCCCCGTATTCACGAAGTGACGGTAATGAGGAAAATCGCATATTCTTTTTTCAATATTAATTTTTTTTTGCATTTTTTGGACATCAGCCACTAACATCTTGAACCTCACAATGTTTCACACCATAATAATGTCTTATTGTGTTACTATGTCATAACATCAACAAGAAAATACCTAGTTTCACGAAGTGACGGCTTACGTTTACATGCGAGGCTGAGATCCGTCACTTCGTGAAAAAAAGAGCGCGTCCTTGTATTTTTGTGTTTTCACGAAATGACGGTTTAAATAATGTGCGGTGATCAAGTCCCATAATTATGTTTTACAGGTGCGCGGCTCAGATTCGTCGCTTCGTGAAAACAAATCAAAGCGCGTCCTTGTATTTTTGTGTTTTCACGAAATGACAGTTATGTTTACAGCTCATTCCCCCCCCCCCCCCAAAAAAAAAATAAATAAAAAAAAAATAAGAAAATTATAAAAAATATGCAATTAAACATAGAACTAAAGATTGATATATGATCTATCCCAGGATATAAACTTTATTCACCCTTCATGCATTAAAGAGTATGATATTATGCTTTAATAAAACTTTGAAAGTGATGCTTTTTATTTAGGCTCTCCACATGCTACATATTTCCTCTTTTGCCAGTCGTTTATATATTTCTCAAACTTTTTACCTATTTACTGTACATTATACTTGATCTGAGTTCTTTTGAAATTACAGTTATGCTTGTAAAATAACTTCTGAAAAATTGTTTTGATGTAAATGTGGAATGTGGAACAAATAAACTTCAAACTTCAAACTTCAAACTAAAAACTTCGTGAGAACAGTAACGAATCATGCTCCCAATAATGAGTTCGAACCTTTAACCACTGATTCAAACGACACTACAATGGGAATATAAAATCTTGTGGTGCAAAACCTTCCTTTCTTGTGAAACCAAATTATACACTTTATGAGTATATGACTCAATACTGGTACATGCATCACCTTTTAGTACAAGGAACAAGTATATATATATTTTTTTTTCAGGCTAACGCACAAAGCATGAGCCAAGAGTTCACAACACTGCACAAAATCGTTATCATAATCTACTATAACGGCTATAATTTAAAAGGAGGAAGAATAATGATTCCATTTACGAACTAGAACTGCAATTGTATCGGAACGATGTGCATGGGTTGACGTCTGTATTTTGCATGTCATTGAACAGTAAAATAAAAAGCATCTCTTAAACTATCTATAGCAATTTGTTTGAAGTCTGTAGCATCTAGAATAGTGCAGATAGGCAAAATCGAACAAAAGGTACGAAACACGGACAAAATGGCGCCTGGACGGTCATGCATGAGTGATTTCGGAAAATGAAGAGTTCAGTGCATTACATGGCACGCCAAGGAACATGCATACGAAATTTGAATCGAAATGGACAAGGGGAAAGGACCTAGACAGTGATCACAAGCACTGCATGCAAAACAAATTGGCCACAATGGAAATCTGGCATGCCATAGTTCCGTAGGTAGTGGCATCTATGGCTATGCAAGATATAAAATTGCGATTAAAACAAAGCGCTTGATAGATATTAAAAATCTGGCTCGAGAGTCTCTTCATTTTGCCTCGAAGCATGTACCTGCAAAATTTCAAGAAAAATAAAAATCGTTCAAGGGGCCAAATGCGGGAAACCGATTTGCCCCATAGACAATACGTGTAATACATGTGCAGGATCCGTATAATGACCTGACTTCAATTGCGATTTACTCAAAATATTCTGTGAGACCATATATCCTGACGAGGGAATTTCATTGCGGTCATTGTGATCCAACTGCGACTAGAGCGCCATTTAAAATAAGCATATTATGCAATATTATGTAATGCATAGTAAATTAAGGTTTTTGCGTAATATCTTCGCGATGACGTCATCGATCGCAACCAAATTTGGTTAACAGTTGTCAAATACACAAATACATATACCCACCAAATTTCAAAGACGTACGATCAATGTTCACAAAATTAGAGCAAGTTGTCTTTATTTCGGCAATTATGCAAATATTGTGATTTTCAAGTGCAATTTTTTCAAAGTCGCTCAGTGATGGGGTATATATTTTTTTATTTGGCTGAAAAGGGGTATACCCTGAAGTATCTAAATCCAAACAAGGGTACGGGTTTACACAGGCATGACGGAGATACGGCCACACGAAGAGAGCCGTTTTGAAAACTTTAGAGGGCGTTGTTTATATTAATGCGTAATCAGAAATGCATGAAATCTGGCAGAAATGTGTGCAAGACCAAGACATGGTAAAAGTTTGAGACAGAAATCAATTGATATGACAAAGTTATAGGAATTTTTAATATTCGGGAGTGGAACTTTCAAGAAATTTAGCGTTTTTCAATATGGCCGATTTCGGATTTTTTTCGTATTATTTTTTTTATTAGAATGTACAGAGCAACTCTTGGACTATCTATAGGAATTCGTTAGAAGTCTGTACCCTGATAGCAGAAAGTGTTAAAAAATGACGTGATATTTACGTCGTGGTTTTCGTCTTTTTTACGTCCTGTAATTACGTTAATTACACGACAACTTGCACCAACGTAAGACGTCAAGAGGACGTCTTATTTTGACCTCATCTCTACGTCTTCATTCCTCTTCCCTGATAGCATAAAGTGTTAAAAATGACGTGTTATTTACGTCGCGGTTTTCGTCTTTTTTACGTCCGGTAATTACGTCAATAAGACGACAACTTGCACCAACGCAAGAGGACGTCTTATTTTGACGTCATCTCTACGTCTTATACACTGTAAAAACTAAAGTGCTACTTTTAGGGGCATGTATAGTGGCTTCACCTGAAATGCTGTTTATAGCACTTGTAGTGTGCTAATTTACCAGCAAAAAAAATATGACCGTGGCAAACCTCGAACCAGTTTCCGCTGATTGAGAGGCGCTGACGTTACCGATGGACTAACGAATGCTTCTTGCAATCCAGTTTAGTCATGGGAGTCAAGTAGATAACATGAACTATGTGGTGTCGTAAATTCACTATGTAACAATATGATCTGCTCTAAATCGTACAATCGTTCAAAATTTGAAAACGGACAAGGAGAAAGGGCCTAGACAGAGCTCACAAACACCCTGTGCAAAACGAATGGTGTCTGAGGCTAAAGAAGAAGAAGAAGAACACAGAAGAAGAATAAGAATGCAGAACATGAACAAGAATAGAAGATTGACTGACGTCAATCTAATTAGAGAAATACTATACGTTTAACTTGCTGTCCATGTTTATTGGTATACATGTATTATATTTATTTGGCATATTACAGCAACCTAATTATAAAGAAATGCTTGTGAAGATAGTAGTAAATTAACATTTACTCACAGCAAAACCGTTGTTATTAAGATCTTGGTTTGCTGCTAAGCTTTCAAAGTCACATTGACCACCGTTATCGCAATGACAAACTTTGACCTTAAATGTGAGTAAGGCATCAGCTCCCCGGTCATCGCCGGCTATGATATCAATTGAAGAGACGTCTAAACTCGTAGGAGTCCATGTGAACAATCCAGTATCTGAAAATAAGAATATTACAGACGGATGATCAAATTCCTTTATTCCGATAATTTTTTTAGCAGGCTAAGGTTGAAACACATGAAATGATCACTTCATGCATCATTTGAAAAGATGTTTGTACTGGGAAAAATAGTGAATAATTTGGTTACCTACCATAATCTATGATTGCACCTACAGGGGCAGTACCCGGTAACGAATACTCCACAATGTCTCCGTCATTAGGATCTGATGCTGTAATTAGTAAAGTGACTGTTTGGTTGACAGTGACGCGTAATATGTCTCCTCCTTCCAGTGCATTAGTCAAACTTTGCTCAATCACAGATGTAATGTTCGGTGGAAAATTCTCTATAGACATAGGTTATTAAATAAGAAAATAGTTAAAAAATAGCACACACAGAAACCAAAAGCAGAAAGCCATAACCTTATCCCGCACAAGTAAACTCGTAATTACTACATAATGGAAAAAAGAACATAATATTCGGGCCCTCACCTCTTTAAATCCATCTGTATCAGCATTAGCTGAAATATATGTATAACTATTTAATACTGCAAATTGCTCACTCTACCGAAAGAGAATAAACTGAAAGTGAATGTCATTCTACACCTTTCCAATTATTATATCACTAATTCTCATGGGACTTTTATTCTTCTTTATGTTATATGCCTACATAAACACACACACAAACACACATGCAAATTATATATCGATAATGAATAT
This sequence comes from Heliocidaris erythrogramma, assembly GCA_025617745.1. Lineage (NCBI taxonomy): Eukaryota > Metazoa > Echinodermata > Echinoidea > Camarodonta > Echinometridae > Heliocidaris > Heliocidaris erythrogramma. The sequence continues at coordinate 6,134,130 of CM046864.1, forward strand.
CAAACTTGAACAAAAGAGACATAATACCCCAGGACAAAACATTGGTAGATGTAGGGCATAAAAAGACAGCTAGAACAAAAAAACTCCGTAACTATCATACTGCTACCCCCCTCCCCCCCCCCCCGGAAAAAAAAATGATTTTCAGTTGATATAATGGTATATTTAGGTAGTATAAATGTTAAGAAAATCATGAACCTACATAATACCAAAATGCAACCCCCTTCATTTAACTCATTCAATTTGTCTTTAGCTGATATGAAAACAAAACAGCTACTTTAATAATTTTTTAGACTTGCTCACAGTTCAACTGTTGCCAACTGAACCGTGTACATTAAAAAGCCTATTTACCCTCTATAATTACACTATTAAACAAAAAATTATATGACATGTTCAGGAGAATGTAAGTTATTCATAACTATTTTATCATCGTTAAGGAGTTCAATACTAATTGTTCATTTGATGTAACCATTAAGCTTATCCTGTGGAAATTCCATAAAGGACATTTTGTATCCTAAAGGGATATCCCATGAATCATTTTGCAGAATAATTATTGAACAGAGCAATGGAATTCTTTTTAAATTTTCTCCCAAAATATTGAGTTTTTTGTTTTCATCTACCATGAATTAAACATGCTGTTCAATCCAAATAACATCAAAATTGAATCTCACCTAATTCAAACACCAGTGCTTCAAAGGTATTACTAGAAGACAATGTTTCTAAACCTGCTGAAGGATCAACTGCTAAGGAATCAAAGAGACATCCTTCATTATCCCCACAGAAAGCCATTGCCGCTGCTGCTGTCTCTGGATCATTTGCAATGAGTTCGCTAAGGAACGGAGGGACGAAGTCTGGCTTGTTATAATAGCTCCAGTCACGATCACCGTAATCAAAGAGTGATTCACTTTCACTGATCATCCCTGCAATAAAACAATAAATGAAAGTACAGATATCAACATGATACAGAATCACAGGACAAAGTGTAAAATTGCTGAAAAGTTGATTGATTTAAAACTACTTCCGCTGTTAATAGCCTTAATAACTGATCATGCCAGGAATAATAAAGATAAATGAAGGGGAAAATGCAATAAAAACAAAAACGCTTTTTGATATATGAATACATCAGAAACCATAAGCAATCCAACATTATGGAATATTATACATCTCAATTTCTTGCAAACCAAGGCAAATGGTATAAATAAGTTCATCTTCATCACATTATCATGATTATATATAATATCTGAAATCTGAAATCAATTGAATCGAATGAGATAAATAATTTGCGTTGCTGAATTAATTGTTCCTCCTTACTGACTTCCTTTTTGTGGAAATACTGCAAGGCTTGCAAAAACTGTCTCAGCCGGGAGTCGAACCCAGGTCTTTGGCACAACGCCTTGACCACTGGATCACGGAGGCGGGTAGGGTCGTATTCGGCTACACCAGGTACAAACACCGACAGGCAGCCCTCGCAAACACTTAGCAGTTAATTTATTCATTTTTTTACGGCTAGGAAGGTATTGAATAATATTAGTTTATGTGTGTGTGGATCTGTTCAGCAGTATGTCCGAGGACATTTTCGGACAGAGAACAAACAAAAAATCATGAGAACAATGGTCCCTCGGAAGCCAGACAATAGTCCTCGAACGTCGAACAATGAATTTGTGCTTTATTCCGTCGACTGTCCGAGGACGAGGAACAATAGAGGAACAATACCTGTCCTCGGAAGTAGAGCCATGTAAACGTGTGTGTGTGTGTGTGTGTGTGTGTGTGTGTGTATACAGGGAAAAACATGAAGCTTCTTCCACAGTCATTAAATGGAAAAAAAATATCCGTAAAAAAGGCACATGAGTCAGACAAACATACCAGAGTATGGTAATCTTCCACTTAATTAAGGATTGGAAAGATTTCTATATTATTAATTTAGTCTCTTTGGCTATACTATAATTTCCATGAAATTGAACTATTCTGATTTCAAATAAATTGTTGATGGCATCGAGCACTATTATGCTTTACAAAGCGTTTTTTTTCAATGACATGTAAATTTCATTGTTTCCTTAAAAAGTTGGGGTTTACGCCCTTCTAGCCCCGGCATTCGCAATGGCACATGTTTTCTGTGAAATTATGAATGAATGCTAGCATCACACAATCGATATCTTGTCTATCAGATTTGTGGCCTCAATTTCAGTCATATTCGCATGTGATACTAGTGTCCTCTGGGTTTTAAAACACATTTTAAAACACATGGCACAAATGGATTTTTACATGCCATTTTTAAAAACAAATTTGCTCTATGAAACATGTATTCACTCATGCCATCACTGTATCATTTGGAAACATGTTATGATGAACAAGCGCGGATAATTGTAACTATCCAACTCATAGTTTGGTGAAGATAAGCTTTTTTCGAATTTCGTTTTTTTTTCTGCCACGAGATGTTCATAACATTATGTCTCGGAATAGATGCCGGAGCCGCAGACTTGTGGTTATGGCGTCCTGCAGGGATCTCTCATTGGCCCCCTTCTTTTTCGTGCATATATCACCCCGTATCTGATTTGATTAAGAAGCACAATCTCTATTATCTGCTTTATTTTAATAATATTCTGTTAAATGCTTATTCCTATCCTTGCTCAACAGTTCAAATGTTTGCAGAATACTTCACTGCATTATGCCCATTCAATCATCATACCGTTAAAATATCTGACGTAAAACTTAATGTGAAAGATAAATATTACCAATCTTGGTATATGTATTGATTTAGGTTCACACTAGCTTGCTACCAATATTGTTCGCAAGTGTAATTTCTATTTAACGAACAATTGGCAAGTCAGAATGTTTATCGATATGAAGGCTCGTCCTCATGCCGTCAAGATTATAATACTATCGATAACTGAATATTGCACATTTGTGACCCTCCACCACAAAACAACCAATACGTCGCAATGGGAGTTCTAGAGTAAACAGCTGAAAAAAGTTTTTTGGGGTGGAATTATATATCTTAAGATTTTGGTATTTTCTGAAAGTATAGATATTAATCTACCATCTGACAAAATTTCGGAGTAAAATACCATATTGAAATATGTTTTTACTCTCCTTCAAAATAACCATTTTTTCATGGACATTCAAACTTTGTGAGTCAGCTTATTGGGATCGTACTTCACATCGCTTTTCTGGTATAACTCAAAAAGTTTGCATTGCCTGATATTCAAAATCTACAGAAGGAAAGGAATATATCTATTCTGAAGGTATGGAAAGTTTCAACCCAATCCAATGAGTACTTCACAAAGTAAGCTTTGGAGTTTTGACTTTTTGTGCGACAAACAATAGGACGCAGATTAGGCGCTCTTAAATGGTCACGCTTCTCTAGCGCTCGTTTTCTCTATTGTTTTGGCCATTACCCTGTCTGACACCCTGACATTCTCATTGTACTTTATAAGGGTTTGCTTAGTCTATAGAAGACAAGTTGTATATCATTTTAAAGCTTAGAACCTAAGCTTTCACACTGTGCTGAAATTAAAAAAACGAAATTTCCGACTTATTGGTCGTTTTGTGGTGGAGGGTCACATTTAGAGTTCTTTCTGATAAAGACATGGGATGGTGGGTTAATTTAGAACTCTGCCTCTCAGTATATAAATTATTCAACAATCCTGCCCCCTCGTAACTTGCTTGTACGATTGTCCTCAATACTCAATACCGACAAGTAATCTTCCTCACGTAAATGATATTGCTATAATCGTACATGTTGTAATTCCAAAATCAAATCTTTCTGATCACAACCCCCCCCCCCCCCAAAAAAAAAAAAATAAATAAATAAACAAACAATACAAATAGAGAAATAAAAATAAATACATTTAAAAAAAAAGGAAAAAACAACGCAAAAAAAAAATGAGCAAAAGTCCTGAGTATTTAATTGTAATAAAACTTGGAACAGTGTCCATTAAAAAAAAAATATCTAAAATTCAAAGACAACTGAAGACATTTCCCCTAGACCTAGGTTTCCTTCACTCTCTATTACATACATTGCAAGCATCATATTGTAGAAGGTGCTATGAATGCTAAATATTTTTTATTTTATTATCATTAGTAACATTAATATTATTATAATTATTACTCTTCCTGTTGGTAGTGTCAATATTATTGCAATTATATTATATAAAGACATTATAAATACGTAGGCCACAGTCATGACATCTCTTAAAATATTTTAAAAGAAGGCAAGGCAACTCACAACTTTGTCCGAAACCAAATATGTCTCTCTCAGTAAGGTTTCTCTCAGGTGTATCCATCACAATGGTCCCGTTGCGGTACTGGAAATCATCGGACTGGTCTCCATTTGTGAGACCTGCGTACACATTTTACAATATATTAAATTATGAGAGAGAACAATGCCGAAAAACATTGATTCTACAACCTGTGATTTAAATTTCAAATGGGTACTGGTCATGCGATTTCATTGTAAAAAGATATAAATTCAGAAGTTATTGGGAAAGGTTAGTTATGTAGTACAAATAATAATTGCGAATTCGAAGATTTTGAGTCATCAAAACGATACAAAAAATCACTTAATCTTGATGAAAATCAGATTTATGAATATTTCGGACTACAAAGGAACCAGTAAAATTTGGTTCACTGTTATTAGTAATATTTGGAATATCTATACTAATATTGAATGGTAAATTTGGATGCATGACTTTCTTGTCTGTATCACGATATCAATAGAAATTTAAAGAGGGGTACGCTAATAAAAAAAAAAATAATTTTCTCTTATTTCATGAGGCGGTTTACAAAAACAAAACATTCTCCTAAGTAACTTTTATATGAGAGACAGCGTTAGGCCTGTATTCTACTCTGGCCATTGTTTACCATTATGCATAAATATATTTATAACATTATAATAATAATAATAATAATAATAATAATAATAATAATAAACTATATATATATATATATGTATAATATATATAATAAAGTTATAATAGTGATAATAATAATGTAAATGATAACGTTAATAACAATAATAATAGTAATAATTAATATTAATTATGATAATAATATCAATAATAATATTTACAGCTAACTGCTGCTTTGTTCATTTATAAAAGAGTCCTACTTTAATACGCAGGCTTAAAACATAAATACCAACCTAGTACACCACTTGCAATTCCTAGAGTGGAGTATTCCCTCGGCAGGAACATTGTTCCAGATAAAATTCCATTTCTGAAAACTACTGTAAACGCTGAACTAGGTCTCTCCGCGAGGGAGAATATTACACTGATCTCAATTTCATCAGGTGCTGCGTCGTCCACATACGATAAGTCAAAAGTTGGGTCCGCAGAATCATAACCATCTGTTAGAAAATATAAAATTATATATATATATATATATATATATATATATATAAACATCGTGAGAGCAATTTCTGGAAAGACATAAGCATAAATCCTCACCGTAAATATATATATATACATGTATATGTTCCAAGGCGTATAACCCTGCTCAGTTCACTATTGTTGCCCGAGCACGCAGCTTTCAACATCTTCGCTTCTTAGAAGCGTTGTTCATTCAGTCGAGAGATCCGCTATTGTGCCGACAAAAGGAGTTTGTACAACCCTTCCTTGACTTTTGTATTTTCTTGTATTCTCTCATTCCTGCTTTGTGAACCGATGAGTGCAGGTCGAAAAGCTTCGTCACTATGAATTTGTTAAATGTTATCTTTAAGTTTTGTAGTACCAATCGTCTGTTTATATGTATATATATATATATATATATATAGTAAGAAAATATAGTTCTGCTTCGGACTAGCAAAGTTATAGACAAAATAGGAATGAAAAGTCCGTATACGATGAGAAAATTCGAATTTTCGGCCATAGGCCTTCATATATATATATATATATATATATATACAAGGGTCCCAAGTCCTTGTGTTGCCATAAAGCCATTATGGTAATAGCCGGGAGGGCGCATTGTTATACATAATTTGTATTAACGCTCACTGCACATGCAGTTTGAGCACTGTCTTAGATTGCGTGGAGAGTCTCTATGTGAGACGTTCACTATTTGTTATCTGCAATGCTCGCTGCTCGCAGTTTGAGCACTCTGGTGACTCCACTATGCAATTCTTCCCCACAATGTGTAACCGCACAACAAGGGTCCCAAGTCCTTGTGTTGCCATAAAGCCATTATGGTAATAGCCGGGAGGGCGCATTGTTATACATAATTTGTATATATATATATATATATATATATATATATATATATATTTATATATAAATATATAATCAGCATATGGACACCGCTCATCTTCACCTATGATCAAACAACTGCAGTAATATCGTCAATGATAACAACAAACTCTCACCCTCCACTACTTTCAAAGAACCACCTGTTACAGTCTTCAGAAGAGAGATTCTACTGTTCTCATCTTCGTAATGACACCCAACAGAAAGAACGAGGATCTGCCCCCTGTAAGCGACCTCGATGCAAGAATTGCAGTCACATCACACACACTCCACCCATCAGCTGTCACAAAGCAAGCTACAGGGTCAATGTATCATTTTCTTGCACTAGAGATAAACTGGTATATGCTTTAACACCGAGCACCTCCAATCCCATCAACCTCAACACGCAAGGACTCCCCGTATCCCGTCGTTTCAACCTACCCGGACACATCATGGGTTATTTCAAAGTCTGCGGCGTATTCAAGTGCAGAGGTTGTGATGCCGACAGGAAGAAACAAAAAGAGAGGGGGAAAAAAACCGTCTGGCTTAAACGTTACTTTTCGTTCTTTTCAGACTTCTAGAACTTTTCTGTCTTTTTTCTTTTTACTTTCTCCTTTTGATCTTCTCTTCTCTCCCCATTGTTCTCTCTCGTTTCTCTCTTTTAAACTCTCTCTACTCTAACTCCTGTGTACTCTTTCACGCTCCTTTTTCCTTCTTCCTTTCTCTCTCCCTTTTTTCTGGTATTTCTTCATTTCCTTGACGTGTTTTACCGTCCCTTCTCTCTTTTTTTTTCTTGTTTACCTTCCCTTGGTTTCTGTATGACGTTTTGTTACGTCTTCCTTTCCTTCTATTCTCTTTTAGCTTTCTTTACCATGGTTGCGCCAGTATCCATAGAACTTGATGCGATTTTGCACTCTTTTGTTGGCACGAAATAAATTTTCATCATTTCCTGGCCCATGGCCGAAAATTTGAAAACTTCTGACTTTATCGGAATACCCATATACATATATATATATATATATATACATAGCCAATATACGAGAAAGGGAGAGAGAAAGGGAGAGAGAAAGGGAGCGAGAGAAGTTAGAATGCACAAATGTTTTGCTAGGTAAAAAAATTTAAGGAATTTATTTAATTTTCAAAGATTTTTAAGAACATGTATATATGATCCCTTTTTTCGCTTAAAAGGAAATAAAGCACCAACATTACTAGCAATAAAACCTATTACATGCTTACCAGTTTGAAGGGTCGATATATTTATTGACGTCTGGTTGACCGACAGTATCATTTCCGTTCTGTTGTCATTCAAAATAAACTCCACCTGTGTTGATGAAGTCAAAACCCAATTCTTTGTATGAATTTTATAAGAATACGAAATGGATATATTAACATATACCTAATGCAAAACCAAAAATTAAAACAAATTACATCTCACATTGAATTATCCCTATTTTATCGATATTCTGTTACAAGGTTTAGTTTATATACAATTTTCTAAAAGCAAATCGAATAATTGAATACCTCCTCATTCAATCATCTCCATTTTTGCTTTTAATCTATACATTGGGGATTATTTGAAAGTACCCTTTTTAGTGAAATAGTAAATAATAAATTGGAAATTAAAAGGAAAGGTCTATCTTTCTAACTCTAAACCTAATCCTAATCTTCAGATTGCCCTTAACAAAAAAAGCAAATTACAGTATGACCTTGACCTTAACCTTTGGCTTTTCAAGGTATGGACGGAGGAGTTAATGTCGCAGCTGCAAATGTTCTGTCATCCTTTAGCACAAAGACAATCAGGAGAATAGTCTGATTAATTGGACCATCAACAATTTATCTTAATAAAATAATGTCATGTACCGCATTTTTAAAATGATTAACTAATAACCGTGTTTAACCTTAAAGGAGAATTAACCTCAAACAATAAAGACGATAGTGTTGAAAAGTGTTATTTATTCCTACTTGTTAGACTATATGGCTTCGCGTCAAAATATACGAGATCGATACGAATCAAGATTTTCTGAGCAAAATTTATCATCTGCTAGCAATATGTATCGTCTGCTAGCAATACATGGGGGCTGCCATTTTTTTATGTGTACAAGAAAATTTTCTTAATCCAAATGCCCAATTGCCTTTTTCAAAATTAAAAACCCATTTGAGATTAAAAATATAGAATAGATATGTCAATTTATTTTTAAACTGAAGATTTCCTGATATATTTCTGTTGAAAATCGATATTCGCTTAATATAAATCTATTTTCTAGATACTGTGACGCAATGGACGGAGCAAATTAATTCAAATTTTATGGATGCTTCTTCCCTGAGCATCTATAGCAGCAAACTATGCATTCACCTGCTTTCGGATAATGGGACTTGAAAAGTCAGAATGCATGCTGCATACTGCTCTGTTTGGCAAACCCAAGAAAATAGATTTTTGTTAAGCAAAACCAGACAATTTAAAAGTATCATTATAAAGATTTAATTTTTATAAATCAGGTAAACACCCACTTTATATTTTTCGTCACATATGGGATGTTAGGTAATGAAGAAAAGCAATTTAGGTCTTGGATTCAAAATATCTTCCTGACCGGAACATTTCTCAATGGTTCATGTACAAATCCAAATCAGCAAGAAAATGGCAACCCCCATGTAAATGAGTAGGAGACGATACCGGGTGTTGGAATATCTTTATTTATACCCTTTTCTGATATCTTATTAGAAAATGATTTAGGCCAATAAGTAAGAATATATTACACCTTTCAATATAAGTAAATTTGTACTCAGGGGTTAATTCTCCTTTAATATGTATATGAACATAAATGTATAAACATAAAAAGAGAGATATGTACATATCTTTACAATTATATATATACATATATATATATATATATATATATATATATATATTAAATTTATCTATTTATTTATATTTTATTTCATTCATTTGTTTATTTGTTTTCATTTGTTATCAATTTATTTATTTTTATTTTATTCATTTATTATTATTATTATTTTTTTTTTTTGGGGGGGGGAGGGCCTTTTTAGTATGTGCGCATTAAACCTTGAATTAATGGATATTGTTTGCAAAGTTGAAAACACATTTTCCAAATATGACTTCAATCGCATAAGATAAAAATTTACCACGGGAAAGATGTCAAAATTGCAGTTTTGGCAATTTTCACCCGTGCTCACTTAACCGTGAAATTTTGCGCACAACTAGTTTTGGTATGTTAAGAAGGACATAAATTCTGATGTTCCGGTTTCATTAAATCAAAGCTATAACATTGGGCTTGTGAACTTCAAAAAAGTGGCCATTTTTGACTTTAGGGTGTACTCACTGAAGCGTGACCAAATGATTTCCCATAAATTTCACATGAAAGTAAGCTGAGAAGTACAGCTACATATCTATGTATTCAGATTTCCTCAAAGGTTCCTGATTCAGAAATTACAGAGATTTGTTTTGCATTGGCGTTCTAAGCCAACGACCTGAGTTCGATTCCCGGCGGAGACATTTTTCAACCTTTGAAAAAAAATCAAAAAGGGAGGACAGCTCTGGGGAAATTTGATTTAAGCTACGCAACCAATATTCTCTCATTTTCATTCCTCACAATTTATATATATATATATATATATATATATATATATACCCATATATATAATGTATAAATTCCAGTTCATTTATCACATTATGCTGATTAATCCTGACTTAATATCTTGTTTTTTTTCCATTAAATACATTAATCTTGTAAAGTCTGAAGTTCAGAGATTTTCTGCGTCATCTGCTGTTTCATCTACTTATCACATTATGTTCTACTCAACCAAAACAAAGGCCAATTCTGAGTGTGATCATCATCTTATTCCATAGCAAATGTAATCTTGACATATAAATATAAAATTTAATACAAAAACGGATTTATATTCTTAAAAACACCCTAAAAAACATAACACATAATTCTTACGTTTGTAATGCCTTGAGATGCAGCGAAACCAGCAAAGACTGTTCCGGTGTTTACAGGCACCCCATCCCTAAATGCCTTGCCAGTTCGAGTTTGAAGAACAAACGGATCACCATTGTTGTATTGCAACATGATATACTCTCCCAGCCCATTGAAGGTGTACTGCTTACCATCCAGGGTGTTAAAGTGGGGGTCACCACGACCTCCACCTGAAATGAAGATATCAAATGTCGATCACAAATACTTTATTTACAAATGGGATACTTTATACTGGCAGCCGGTAACTGTGCTCATGATCTAAAATAAAGTTCACTCAGTTCATGAGGATAGAAATATATAATGCCAATACTACCAAGATGTAGAAAGCATATCATTCTTTTGGATGTAAAATTAGCTATAATTGAAAGCATCAATAACAAACACATATGTTTAAGATTTCCGGCGAATGCATATATAAATGTAGCAAGTATCCTATATCAGACATTGCATAATGTTTACTGCGCTCGTGGGCGCTACCCTGTAAGTGTGTGGGCGTCTATCAGATATGGTTTTACTATGTGTTTCAAATATAAATACAATAGAATGAAATGAAAAAGAGTTGAAGGAAAAATATACCTTGACACAATAGCCCATGAAAGCTCATAATAAGCTCATTTCCAATGGAGTCAACGATATACACAGTGGAGTATTTACATATATATATATTTTGAACTAATCATTGGTCTTATGTGATCTATTGAAGCATCAAATTTTAATCAACTTCAACTGAATTGAATAATATTATAGAATGGTAAAGCTGGTATCAAGATTGGTCGAGTAAAAAGAGCAATACATTTTCTTTGGAATGACATAAGAACCGAACAAAGGTACAGAAGTATTTAAAAGATAAGGCAATTTTATGTCAAAATTCAACAAACTATGCAGTTGAAAACACTTAAATATGCTCCCCAAAGAAGAAAAAGAAAAAAAACAACAACAATGCAATTATATATTCAACACAAATGCGCACTCACACACACGCACCAGTAGCCTACTTCACATTGATTTAAATTAACATAATTATACGACTCACCACCTCTGGGCGGTTCATATCCCTCGCAAGTTGCTGGTGGGCGACGCTCTTCATAAAGGTCACATAATTCTCCATTCAGAGTGGCCATTGCACAACACATTCGTCTAGGTATGACGTCTTGATCTACAACATGAATTTATTACCAAGTAACTCATTAAACATCTGAACTTAAGTGAATTTATTTGGGTTTTGTATTTATCCATTATTTAGCTCTGGTAAGAAATAATATTTTCTTATTGAAGAGATCCATTACAGTGAGTTTAAAGTTGACATGCCCATTAAATAAATATCTATCAATCCTTTTTGAAATTCCCAATTTACAAAATCAAATATCCTTAGGTTAATATGTCGAATAAAGGTATAACGACCCGTGAACGTGTTGCGTGGCTATTATTTGTAAAATGAATCCTAATGATAACCAAGGAGTTTCAAACAGATGTAGTCTCAAATAACAACAATTAATGCAAACGCCTGGCAGATTATAAAGGATGTATATTCCAATAATAATAAAATAAAAATAATAAACTGCCTTGTTTCTTTGATATCGATGTCTGATGCCACGAAAGTAAACGGGAAAGATTCAGAGATGTCTTGACATTTGAAAGTTTACGATGAACAATTTTTTGAGACATAGCCTTAAACGTGCCACAAATGTATGCCTATTTAAGGGCAATTTTAACACAAAAATGGCTCTAGGAAATATGGCCAACCAAAGTAGTGGGCACACGCGGCCAGTCAAGAAATTGTCATCGAAGTTCTGGTCTATAAGGCACTGGACATGTTCGCTTGAACCTTGATATATCATTCATGTGCACTTTTTCGAAGTTACATTTGGGTCTGCGAAAACTAATTGTCATTATAACAGAATACCATGCTTATGCAACAAAGCAGAATTTGATTTGTTTCCTCGTTTGGAAGAATGTTTTCGGAGAGCGCATATTTGTCATGTTTGTTGTGATAACAAGCTATCCAATATTAAACTTTATAGTTATGCAAAATCACATGTTCTAAATTCGAGTTTGTATTACCCACTTCCGCTTTCGGAAATGCTCCGATTCAGAATTTAGGAGACTCATCGGACAATACGGTACTGATATCAGTTTTTCATCAAATTTCACATACATGATGTCAATGGATTGACAAGCATCACATTAACTCTGATATCACAAGTAAAGTTCTTTATTCCCCCAGACATATGAATACAAACGAGAACGATTGATAAAAGGGCGCTTATATTCCGTATAATTTACAATCAACCTACGTATACATATATATATATATATAAGCCATAAATTGTTGTTGAATTATTATCTAAGTTTTGTAATTGCCCGTATATCCGTTTAACAGAATTGGTGTTAACTTGAGAACCACAGAGCATTTTTGTAATATTTGCACGAAAAGGTGAGATTATTATTATTGTTATTATTATTTTATTATTTTTGTTTTGTTTGGGGGTGGGGAGATTTTGGGTGTAAGAAGACAAAATGCAAAGGCGACAGTGTAAACATAACAAAAATCATTTCTAAAAATAGCCCAGAAATATTCAATCGCATAATAACCATTAAGGCAATTCTAAACAAACTTTGCTGTAGCATGATAAGCATGAATAGCAAATAAGTTTTAATACGCCAATGATGTTATGTGTCTAAGGTCATTGATCATTGATTGAACATACATATACATGTAGGCGAAGGCATAGTGGAGACGTAGTCGCATTTATCTAGTTATGTTCACTTTTTACATTTTTAATCCGTTTCCTCTTGGGATACCTTTTATATGATTCGGATTTAAAAAAAACATTAATGGAAGTTATGTTTTTTGGATATATTATTAGTTACTGCACTAGTTTGCAAACATTGAACAATATGAAACCTACCTTTCCATTCGTTATAGAGTCTGTCCCTGCGATTTCTGCGTATTAAGACTGCCTGGAAATGGCTGGAGTACCATAAACTGCCACCATAACCAGTAATCAGGGCATTATTTTCATCATATGTGCAGCGGTATCCATCGCTATCCCGTCTCCTCTGATGACATCTCACTCCATCTGTGGGTGTGCGTGTGTGTAAGGGGGGGGGGGGGGGTGTAGATAAGGTTTAGTAGTCTACATGTCCTGCAAATTTGACACCACTTTTCACTGTTTCTATTTGTGACCAGGCACCACAAAACCACCAAAAAGTCGCACTGTGTGATTTTCAGTTAGAGCTCAATCAATGTGTTTTTTTTTCTTCTAAGTAATCTAAAAAATTGGACGCATCAAACAATCTAAAAGTGGTATTTTGACATTTTAACAATATTAGACTTGTGTGTGTCTCCTCTGGATGTTGTGGTATTACTTTTTCTTTTTTACGACCCTGAATACTTGTTTCATTTTGATAATTTTTAAACGCAGTAACTTATTGCATTGATACTTGTGTACTATGATGAACAGGATATGACTAATTAGTATTCTAAGTTTTAGGACAATCTGATAATCTGATAATCCCTTCAGTGAAATTTTCATTGAGTTCTAATCCTCTTTTTGTCACCTTCGCACAACACCTTGCATGCCTATTTATATAATGAATGTACATGACATTGAGTTGAAATACAGTGCGTCCCAACAACGAATCGTTAAAACAAAGGCTATTGTGAACACACTATGTTGTCTTTGACAAAATATATATATATATTCAATGAACCAGAAGTATTGTGCTTTTAAATGATATATTGATGGCAGGCATCCATCTATACATGCTTTACCGAGCAGCGGCATTTTGAAAATGACAAGTAAAAACTCAGTTGTGCCAGATTTGGGTAAATCCGTGAAAACGTTAGGATCACATGCGAAATTTACTAAACAAATGAAATACCAGCTATATAGATATGATACCTGAAATTCCCTTGTGTGATGGCATACATTCAATGAGACATTCATAAAACACGGGTCAATAACCAATTTCCAGTGGCGGCAGGGGCATCCGCCTCCAAAGTTCCAATATCAACTAGAAATGTCCATTGCCGCGCAATGCAAATGTATCCCCCGACCAGTCAGACCCAACTTCGGAAAACCCAGCACAGGTATATACTCCGAAAACGGCATATGAATATAGAGCCCTCATCGTTCAGTGCAAGGCATTGTGTACAAATGGCATGGGGAAAATCTAGCAAAGTCAACCTATACAGTATATTCTTAAAAATAGTGCTGAGTGTCAATTACTTTCAAAATCTGTGAATGATTCGCCATATGAAATGACTTTCAAATGATAAACATTTTTTGAAAATGATATTATCAACAGCAGGTCGACATTGCAGGATTTTCCCCATGCCTTTTGTAAACACTGTCTCTCACTGAACGATGAGGGCTCTATATTCATCTTGCTCTGTAAGCCGTTTTTTTAGTATAAACCTGTGCTCAGATTTCCGAAGTTGGGTCATAGTCGATCGGTTCCTGGTTCCGGTGGAACAAAAGGACTAGTCGATTCGTTCCCCGGAACCCAACGACTAGCCGATTCGTTCCGGTGGATTCAAATGACTGGTAACATCCTTGGCCGATACGGAACGAAATCTGTCGTTTGGTTCCGACATTAGCCAAGGTTTCGGGGTACATTTTGATTATTGTTATAGGTGAATATGTTTAAAAATATATTTTCGTGCTTTTTGTCATTTCATTATCAAGAGGTGTATGACTACCAATTTAACTCCCCATGAGATTGTTCATGAAATTTAGGTCGTGTAGTCTCGTAAATCTCAGAAGGCGCGCGCAATTTTGTATCCGCTCGCGCCATGTCACTAGCTAGCTTATCTTACGTGCACAATCTGATCTATATCTGGGATCAACATGGCTGATGACGTGGTGGATGACGATGAGCAATTTTGTAGACAAGCTTCTGAAATTGTGGAGTATTTACAAACGGCCACATATCCAAAGAACGGGACAGAAAATAGGAAACGTGCTCTTAGAGAGCGCTACCCATTTTCAAAATTATTAGCCTATTTTGGACATTTATTTTAGGGGGAAATCTGCTAGGCCTACTTATTCAACGCAGAAGAACCGAATCTGTCATCGCTAGCCGCATCAGTTATATGGTACTAGCTTCTGGAAAGATATAAGAAGACGGGATACTCGGGATTTCACTTCATTTAATTTTGACCGAAATTATGAGCTCTCCCCCCCCCCCCCCCGTTCCGCTGCCCCTACTTTTTTATTATTAAGAATTGTTAAGAGCATTGTCCTTGTTTTCATCTTGCTTTTTAATTCCGTGGGGGAGGGGATCAATGAAATATTTGGGTGATCTTTTCAATAATGTTTAAAATACTATGCAATGCAACAGTGCGAAGCCATCTTATTTTTTTCTTTCTTGTTTTTTAATAAAGATCATGAAAATGATATTAACGCTTATTTACCAAAAATGAAGGGCATCGTGCACAATTGCTCAAGAAGACACAAAGGAGCGTTATCATCCCGCGGGGGAGGGGGCGATATATCCCCTCACTCTAGTGTCCCTGTATTAAAGAGTTGCGACAACTGAGGATTTGAAAGCCATTTTGTTTCCACTATTACGTAACATTTCTATTCATTTCTCAATAGAAAGAATTCGAACGCCATTTTGTTTCCAGAAAAGTGAGACGTCCATGTTGCAACTGTACCTGGCAAGTTTTAAAGTTAATGAAAATATATTGGTTTACAAAATAATTGATACTTCTATTTTTTGTCACAACTACATGTAGCTAACACACAACTGCACTCATCCAGTCATCCCCCCCCCCTTTCCCAACGGCCAATCGATGGGAAGCGGGGAAATAACATTGAATAAGAATCTCTCCACTCTTGTACACAATTTTTCAAATAGGCAACAGCGTCCATTTCGTTGGTGTGGCTGATTTGGAGGAGTTTGATTGGTTGCAAACGGTGAGCAGATGTGAGTACATTTTTCTATACGGGTGTGATCATGACGTGGTATGTTAGCACAATAGAGATTCGGATCGCCTTTGCGGCTATTAAAATCCGTCGTCGATTGGTTTCACGGAACGAATCGCCTGGCCGGAACGAATCGCCTGTGACTATCGCATCTTCTGGACCGAGGCGGATCCTATCGGCGTAGAGATTGCCGCCAGTGGCCAGACTATTGTCAAAACTAGGAGCAGCATCACCAAAACAATGTGTGTAGATTAGAGTATAATGCATCTCTATAGAAAATTCGAAAGAAATCTGTCAAGAAATGTGACCTACAGAGCGCACACAAGATATCAACTCAAATATGACCTTTGACCCTATGAAAGACGGAACACTTGGGGCAGCATTTATGATGGACCTCCATACAAAATTTGAAAGAAATCAGTCAACAAATGTGTCCTGCAGAATGCATACAACCAAAATATGATAATTGATCCTATAAAAAGTGGAACACTGGGGGCCGCATCAGCAAACACTAAAGATTTGTAGTTTGTACCAAGATACATCTCCATATAAATAACAAAATTGAAAGAAATCCGTCAAGAAATGTGGCAGTTAGAGCGCACAAAAGACATATGAGGTTTGACCCTATAAAGGACGGAACAATGAAGGTAGCATTATCAAAAAAGTACAAATTTGTAGTTTGTACCAAGATACATCTCCATACAAAAATTGAAAGAAATCCATCCAAGAATGTGGCCTGGAGAGTGCACTCACGCCATCCTCCAAAATATTACATTTGACCGTATAAAAGACCGGACACTGGTGGCAGCATCAGCAAAAACTATAGGTTTTTAGATTACACCAAGAGACACCTTCATGCAAAATTTGAACGAAATCCGTAGAGAAATGTGACCCCCAGAGCGCACACAAGAGTGCACACAAGACATCTATCAAAATATGACCTTTGACCCTATAAAAGACGCAACACTGGAGGCAGCCATCACCAAAATCTATAGGCTCCTAGATTATACGAAGAGACACCTTCATGCAAAATTTGAACAAAATCCGTTGAGAAAGGTGACCGCTAGAGCGCACACAAACTATATCCACAAAAATGTGGCCTTTACCCTATAAAAGACGGAACACTGGGAGCAGCATCACCAGAAATTATAGGTGTGTAGATTGTACCAAGATACACGTCCATACACAGTTTGAAAGAAATCCGTTTAGAAATGTGACCGCTAGAGCGCACACAAGAATGTGAGGCGGTGGCGGCGGCGTAACGCTGTTGAATCCAAAGTATCCTCTTGCATACTGCCGGGGGATACAATAAATGTCCTTTAAGAGATGAAATGGTGACCTCTCCTGTGATGGAAACGGTGCCCCTCCTGAGGCGGGAAATTGCCGTAATCTTGATATTTTGTTCTGCCTTATGTGCACCTTCTACCTTGTTTTTTGACAATGGAAAGTGTCACTTAGTACTTTACCTGTCCGAAAAAATATCACTTTTCTGTCCGTTTTGTTCTTTAAAAAATTTCAGGTCAGAAAAAAGCAAAAAAAATAAAAAATAAATAAATTGCAAGTACCATTTCAATATAAAACATGCCCTTTTTACCCCAACATGGACAATTCATTGACCATCCTTTATCTTATGATAAGGGCAGTATCCTTACCCTCATTATTGAAAGAAACAGATGAAAACAGTCTTTTCATAGGGTTTTAAATGTCATGTTACATTTGGGTCATGGTCGCATGTTATCCCGTTTTCACGGTTTTACCCAAAAACTGAGTCTGAAGGATGCCACCAAGGTATCATTGGAAAGCATAATACTTCTCGTTTATGGAAAATAGATAATTATCGTCATAGAGAACGTAGTGTGGTCACAATAACCCTTTGTTGCAGGGTTTCGTTTTTTTATGGAATTATGGTACGCAATGCATATAAATCTTATATTCATATGATACATATTAAGAGCTAAGACCTATCACACACTTTATCTCAAATTTTCAAACGCATTCCACCATGTTTAAATGGAATGATATGTATCTTTGTCACTATTATTTCATTTTTTCATACAATAAGAAATAAACACTGATTGCACTTACTGGGCAAATATTATTTATGTTTTTGTAATCAACTTCACAATATTTTATCATATAAATGTTTGCCCAATTTACTCCATATTTGTTCAACTTACCATAACTGGAGCTGCTAAAATCAGCATCGTTGCTCCTTGGTTCTACACACCTTCTGAAATTTGGATCTCTCCTAGCCTGCCGTCTCGTACAGGGACAAGGAGATATATCAGTAAATGTGTAGGTCTCACTGAGGTCATTTTCGTACCATTCCAAGCATTCAACACACGGGTTGACGAAATCAGCATCATTGAGATCCAGTCGATAAATATATCTGCCCTGAAGATGTCAATATCACATAATTACATTTTAAAAGTAAGTTACGAATTGTGGGACTAAATGAATTAACGGGTCCACAAACAATACTTTCATAACGACGTCCATGTTAACAACTGGGTAGAATGTCTCATCATTAAACATTATAGCGTAAGAAATGTTGATATTTATCTTATTTGTGTCTAGGAAAAATGCTCGTATGAATATGATAATTCATCTATTTGCGTTATAATTAAACTATTAATTAAATTATTTATATTGATATACAATATTGGTAATAATGTTTCATTGACATAAATAATCGAAATCTAAACTTTAAATGTCAAAAACATCCAGACGGTTTGCCCTTGTTAGCAAAGGAGTGGGAGAATTAGCAACTTATTTATTTTAATGTGATTTTCCCTAGGATTTCTCTGAATTGATAAAAAAAGCATTGATTACAAATTAAGGACACAAATATTCCATACCTTGAGACCCGTATTTCCTGTCTCCATCCCGAGTCTGAAGCTAGTGTCAATTGTCGTCTGATCATTGGAGTCAAACATATTAAATGGTTCTTCACGGATAGTGTATCCAACCCTAGCTGGTAATGATTTGGAAGCAGTGTTCCACAGAAGACTTCCCTCTTGGTAGTTCATCAGTATACCGGTCATTTTACCGTCAGAAAATACCACAGCTTGATAAGTATTCGTCTTTATGAATTCATGGGCAAAAAAAAAAAAAAAGGCAGAGAAGTCATTTAGAAGTCAGTAATAGCGTAGGGATGCGAATCACCCCATAAAAAATTAACACAAATATTTGAAGTAAAGACAAAAAGCAAAACATAAACAAAAACATAAATATAATTTATGCATGGGTTGACCTATAGCTTTAGTGTTTTGCAATACGAATCAACATGATAATATTTATAAAGAAGAGTATGTTAAGATGATGATTTTTTTAGGGACACATGGGCCCGGATTCTGAACTTCGGTTTAAATGTGTGGTTTAACTATGGGTAGCCAAATGTGACGCAAATCTTTAACAGTAGATATTCATTTATTTATTTATTATTTATTATGGTATATGATGATTGACCAGCAGCACAGGGGCTGAAGGGGTCAATTTACAATCAGATATATATGTGCATATATACAATAGAATCACATCAAATATATGAAAAGATACATAATTGGAAGCAAAACAAAAATACTAAGATTTACGCTACACAAATAATAAGATAACAAGTGTGAAAAGTGAGAGAAAGAAAGAAAAAGTAAAGAATAGGAAAGAAAAGGGAAGAGAAAGAAGGAAGGAGATAGATAGAGAGGAGAAGATTTGGGAGCAATACACAAATATAACCAAGTTAGAAAGCCATAACCATGTAAAATGAGTCATTACATCTAGGTATGGAATCTGAGAAGTGAAAATGTTTGGGATGCAAAGCGTGGGGGGGGGGGAGTTTATTTCAAGATTCTGGCAAGGTGAGGGATGGTGGATTTTCGATATCGCTCTGTATTGCATTTAATTGTAGGGAAGCCAGTCATGTTATTCAATTTATTCAATTTATCAGCATTTTGGGTACTCAATCTATTAAAAAAATGTCTGAGAATGATAAGTACATTATTGTATATAATGTTGTTAATTATTCAACGGCCACCAGAAGGTGGCAACACACGCAACTGCCGTGTGATAGGTTGCTCGACTTCTGTGAACAAAATCACAGGCAGACCGAGCGGGATTCGAACCCGCTACTTCTGGGTTACTAGACCAGTGTCATAACCACTAGACCACCGGAGTGCCCCTAGTGGTTCTTAGGATCGAACTATCCCATTAATATGATCTCAAATCAATGGGTAACATGAAATAATGTTAATTATTCAATTGTCTCCAACGGCCACCAGAAGGTAGCAACACACGCAACTGCCGTGTGATAGGTTGCTCGACTACTGTGAAAAAAATCAAAGACAGACCGAGCAGGATTCGAACCCGCGACCTCTGGGTTACTAGACCAGTGTCATAACCACTAGACCACCGGAGTGCCCCTAGTGGTTTTTAGGTTCGAACTATTCCATCTGGTCTAGTAACCCAGAGGTCGCGGGTTCGAATCCCGCTCGGTCTGTCTGTGATTTTTTGTTCACAGCAGTCGAGCAGCCTATCACACGGCAGTTGCGTGTGCTGCCACCTTGTGGTGGCCGTTGGAGACAATTGAATAATTAACAACATTATTTCATGTTACCCAATGGATTAATTCCAGACCATTGATTTGACATACAATATTTTTCTTGACCGTAAAAGCATGAGACAAGATGCCAGTAAACATAAGGAACATATTATAAACAAAGTTTTGACATTTTTAGATACCCATTTAGACCATGGTTTAAGTTAAACCGGAGTTCAGAATACGGGTCATGATGTTCAACTGTACAGATGATTTAAGGCACATACACGCATTCAATAATTCATTGGAGTTGTGAGTGTGCACATATCATCCGATATATCAATCCTGGATATTTTAAATGTTTGAGACAAACCCTATGAAATTTCGCTTAAAATCACGACATAGTGTCATGTACATAAACGCTTATTATAAAGCAACTGTGGGCTTTTTATAATTGATTCATTAATATCAAGCTGATTGATCGGTCCAATATCAAGGGAATATAGAAGTATACATGTTGGTAAAAAAAAATAAACGTAAACATAAGTTATTAAGCATGCACTATCATGTATCATTTAATGAGAAGGGCATAGGACTGGTGAGGTACTCAGGTATTTCAAAAAGAATGTGAAGTAGAGTTCTGTAGTGTTTTTATAATTCCTACCTCGTCTCCTGCTGACCCAGGGGGTTGGATACCCTCCCACGTGATCTTTAATGCTACTATTGGTCTTGTTTCAGTCAGTTCAGTTTCTGCCATCTGAAGTCTGTTTTCTACAGCTTCAATAAGGGATGTTGTATCGCTGCCTGAAGGGTTAGATTCATCTTGAAGCTATACAAATTGTAATAAACATATTACATTAGTACTTTGAAAATATTTGTGAGGCTTCGTAGAATCCGTGTTTTTTTTTTCTTTCTTTTCTATAAATTTGCTGTAAAATGGGACAATTAGCACATTCAAAATATAGCCTTAGAATTTCGCTATTAGTTAAAAAACATAGCCGCGAAATTAAACGGTAACATTTACATTTATTTCTACAATTCTACCTTTATTTATTTCAATGTAACCAAGTAATACGGCAAAAATCAAATTTAATGTATATTGACAAGCCTCAATAATATTAAATTTGTCTTTGAAGGAAAGTCAGGATGTTTTAAATTTTTAAACTTAAATCAGACCTGATAAAATAGTTCTGGAGATCCGATACTAAGGTCCACTGCCGCTCCAAGGACAGCAACTGCAGCTTCATCCTTATTTTTAGTGAAGAGCGATGGGTTTGTGTACTGAATCAGGGTCTTCTCTGTCGAACAAGAGGTGTTGGAGAACTCGATTATACCGGTAGCTGTAAACTACATCCGAGAAATAAAAAGAAAAATGGTTCGTGAGTCTGAGCATGATTGATAACATTGAAGTAAATATGACATAAATTTCAACCAAAAGGGAACTCACAGGCACCCCACCCATCCCATATAATATATATTTATATTATATATTACAATATGATATATAATATAATAATATTATAATATATAATATCTTATATTATAATACACTAAGGATTTCGGGCTCTTTTTTTTTGGTTCAAATAGGCTCCTCCCCTGGCCCTTTCGGTCCCCGCCTTTTGGTACCCACGGGTGGGGAAGGGTTCTTAGGGTGGTGGGAGGCACTTCTTGAGGGCTGACGTCCCGTCCATATTTCATAAATTCATTTTTAAACATTCAATTTCCGCAGGGAGTAGGCCTAATAATTCTAACAACCCATGAAGCGGGTTTGTAGCGGTTTGTAGCTTCATGCAGCCCAGCCCATGCCCTTTCCCTGTGAAGGGGATGTATGCCAAAGAACAGCATGGCCATATCCGCATGCATCCATGGCTTCAGCATACAGTACAGTATTATACACGCAGAGAGCTCCATCATTTGAAGCTTCATGGTCTCACACACACAGTTTAGTGTGTATATGTTTCACGACGATCGCTACCGGTACGGTATAGTCTGCAAGCACAGACCCTAATTTGACACTTTATCAGAAAATCTGATAAGAATTCCTTCGAAAATATTTCCATAATGATTATGAATACGTATAATGATATTAATCCCTTCTCCCCTCGCCCTGGGGGTGATGGGATGACAATGGAATGGGGGCAGCGGGAAGGGGGGGGGGTAGTAGGGGGAAGTCAATCCGTCGGTCCTCCCAAGACCCATATAAGGGGGCCATAATCCCCCTGAAAATAAAATGACATTTTTCTCATTTTTGCATCCTTTACAGGGGACGTACCGCTAATTATGGATGTTACTCTGAGTATTAGTAAACCACAGAAACATGGCAAGATCAAATCGCTCCCTCTAGGTCTATGCATGTATATTCTACTCGAACATTATTATATCCATATCATCAATTTTCATCAAGATTAAAAGGAATTTTCTTCAGAACTCATGCAAGCTTTGGATAAATAAGACATATTCACATGATCAGGGGCGGATCCAGAATTTAGTATAAGGCGGGGAAAACAAGTGCAGGTTTGTCAACTTTTGGAAAAGGCAGACCTGGGGGGGGGGGGGGGTGGCGAGAATTTTTTTTTTCGTCAGACCTAGAAAATTCGCTCAGGAGGGGGTGGTTATGGGGGTCCCTCCATAATTCTCCGACAAGCAAAAAAAAGAAGGTTTCATTCTAAAAGGGGGCGGGGGCACAATCAACAAAAGGGCGGATCGTCTATGGTCAAAATGCATACTTTCCTGCCATTGAACGGGGGGGGGGGGGTGGGGATGGCACGGGCCAGAAGCACCCCCTCCCCCCGGTCCGCCAATGGACATGTTGTAAATACTGCTTGGTAAAAATAACTTTACCCGACTTTTGTATTTATTCACTTGATTATTGTAACAAATATACGGTACGGTGATTAATCATAAACACAGCTAGCGCCCGTGGATGTCCACGGGCTGCTTCTGCTATATTTTTATAATATACTATCATATATTAGGAAGCTTTCGAAATAGGACAGTAGCTCGGAGCACAACGCTAGTCCGCTCGAACGCTCCTTATGCACATGCGGGTGGTGTTTGCGGGAACACCACCGCACTCCGTGGTCCTGGTTTTCTCGACGGTATTCAGCTAAAATAGTCTGTGAAAGGGAGGTTTTGCAGTTATTATTTTCGGTGTATGCGGCGGTGTTAGGGTGTGTATGTATCTTTTTTTTTTAATGTGTACTTGCTATATAAATTGTACAGAAATTTTTTTTTGAAGGGTTTGCAAAATACAAGCTTTGCTTTTTAGCATTCCCCTCCATTTTCAGCATTTATTTATTATAATTATCTTTGAAAATTACGCTGAATTAAAATTATTGTTATTACATGCATTTTGTTCATGATATTATTTAGGATGTATTTACGTTTGTCTTAATATTGTTGAAAATGGTTCATGATATTATTTATGAGGTAATAACGTTATATTTTGTTGAAAAATGTTTCATGAAATTATGATGTAATTACGTTGTTATATTCTGTTGAAAATGGAAAATAAATAAAATGAAATTAAATGAAATGAAAAGGACGGATCGGTGCATTTTGCGAAAAATGTCTACTACCCGCGCACGCACAGTGCAGTACACTACATATGACAGCTAAATTGTTTACTACATGCACACGGAGTATAGACATTTAATCTTGTAGTTCTACATACAGAAATCTAGAAAAGGAAAACAACGAAATACATAATTTGGAAAGAGAGGAGTATATCTTAAAAGAGAAAAAAAATACATGAGGAAAGAGAAGAGGAAAGAATAAAGGAAAATCAAAGAAATACATAAAGAGAAGAGGATATAAAAAAGAGAACAAACAAAAAAATACATGAGACAGAAGAGCATAAATTAGAGGGAAAAGGAAATACATGAGGAGAGAGAAGAGGCATGATTAAAGAAAAAACAAAGGAAGACATAAGGAACGAGAAGAGTCTAAGAGGAAACAAAAAGAAATACATTAGGAAAGAGAAAATGATATTTATAAAAAGGAATAACGAAGCAATACATGAGAGAGAAGAGGAAAGATTAAAATGAAAAACGAAGAAATACATAAGGAAAGTGAAGAGGATAGATCAAGAAAGGAAAAGGAAAGAAATACATTAGGGAAAAGAAGAGGAAAGATTAAAGGAAAAACAAAGAAGTGCATAAGGAAAGAGAACTGACGAGTATATATATGAGAACAAGATCAACTTATACATATTGCGGAGGTGAATTCTTTCAAAATAAATGAGTGAAGACGCATGCGAGAAAACTGAAAGCGGAGGCGTAGCTGTATTTCCTCAATTTTATTTATTTGACACAAGCTTTCGCCCTGCAACGGCTTTCCTCGGGTGTTCCTGAAGATTAATGTAAAGGCGAATCACGACAAATCATCTTAATCCAATGTTCAGTCAAGTACATATCGTAAATAATGGTTAAATGTGATCAGCGGGGTCATACGACCGAGTCGTCGTATATACGCAACTAGTTATCAAAGCAAATGACGTCACCCGACATTCAACCAATGGGGGATGTACGTCAAAATGCAATTACGTATGTAGCGAAGTAAGCTAAGGCGTGAAATTACTGTGATTGGGGGGGGGGGGGGGTCTTGTATTTATACCATTGTATAGATGATGTGGTAATGGTTATTTACCACTTTCGATTAGTAAAGAGTGGGGTTTCATTACTCAGCAATGATGCCATTTGCTTGTAATGTCCCTTTAAGTTTTGAGATCCAGAAGGATTCTCGGTGGAGAATTGTGTCATATGATTTGTTTCTGATAGTTTCTATTCCAGTGATTTGGACACTGCCAGGCGAATGGGAGGGGAGGTTCAAGCGAATGGTATACGGGAGTGTCTTGTGTTGCGCTGAATGAAAGTTCCGTGTTACGGATCGTGTGTTATAGAAACGAGTGCAAAGTGTGGTTTCCGTTTTCCCAACGTATTGCTTGTTACTTTGGGTACAGGTAATGTATGACCCAGCTAGATTTACATATGATGTGTGGTGTTATTGACAATTGCTGGTTGGTTACGGAACTTGTGAACCTGGTGGTGTTTTTGATAAGTCTGCGATTTCTAAGATTTACATTTGTAGAAGCAAGTCGGATTACGGGGGTTATTATTGGGGTGGGGGGGTGGGTGTGGTGGGAATGGGTGTCAAACCCTTACAAGAAGGTAATGTAGAGTGCGGGGGTTTAGGTTGTAAGGTGGTGTTTCATAAAAGAGAGTGATTTTTTCTGCTTGTTGTAAAAGTGGGAAGTTGTCCTTGATTATTTTGGAGACTTGGGCAGTCGCTTGGGAGAAGGTTGTAGGAAAGTAGCCGTTGATTGTTTGTGATTGATATGTAAGGGGTTTTATCTGGCCTTTTCTACCTGTTGTTTTACTTTTAGCATTGGTGAATTGTAGCTGCAGACTTTGAAGTTCTTTTAAAGTTGCTCTAGATGGAAGTCGTCTCAATCGGGTTCCGAGCACAATGTTCTTATTCTCAGTGCTTGACTGTATAAGGTATGCTTTTTAAAGAGTGACTGAGGCGACCATGAGGGTAGAGTTGGTTGATTTCGTGTTTAGTGCTGTCTTTATTTGGTTGCTGTGTAGTTTAAGTGATACATCGAGGAAGTGTGTCTGGTTACGTGATGAGTCAAATGTGAATATGACAGTATGATGTATGCTGTTCATTTTGTCTTATAACTTCTCGAGTGTTCGTGGTGACCCATTGCCTAGATGGAACTCGTCTCAATCGGGTTCTGAGCACAATGTTCTTATTCTCAGTGCTTGACTGTATAATGTATGCTTTTAAAGAGTGACTGAGGCGACCATGAGGGTAGAGTTGGTTGATTTCGTGTTTAGTGCTGTCTTTATTTGGTTGCTGTGTAGTTTAAGTGATACATCGAGGAAGTGTGTCTGGTTACGTGATGAGTCAAAGGTGAATATGATACTATGATGTATGTTGTTCATTTTGTCTTATAACTTCGAGTGTTCGTGGTGACCCATTGCCTAGGGAACAAAATATCATCTATGATTAAGTGAGGGTGGGTGAATTCATTGCACTGATTAGTTTTATTTTTATGCAGCTCACGAACACATTAAAATGAAGGCGCGACAGGGGGGCGCGACAGGGGTGCCCATGGAATTCCCCTCCATCTGTAGGCAGTGTTTCCATTAAATTGGAAGTTGTTCAGTTTCAAGATTTATTCCAGTAGTCTAATAAGTTAATTAGTGGGTAAAAATTGCTCTTGTCCTGAATTTAGGTCTTCCGGGAGGCTTTCATGCATTCATTATGGGGTATGTTCGTGTAGAGGGAGGTTACTGTTGCTAGAATGGTTCTTGGGGAGAGAGAGAGAGAGGGGGGGGGGGGGAGGTGGTGTGTGTGGGAGGGGTCTCTTTTTCTTCCTTTGGTGCGGTTTAGGAAGGGGTTGTGTCTTTGATGTGGAAGGTAAGTATTTCAGTGAGGGGGGGGAAGTAGAAGTTGAGGTATTTTCAGATTTGGACAGTGGGACAAGCGCAGCCTGATACTATAGGCCGGCCTGGGTTGTTTGCTTTGCGTATTTTGGGTAGAAAGTAGAGATAGGGGCATGTGGAATTATTTGGTATAAGACCTCGTCGGGTTTCTCGGTCAATGTCGAGTTCTTTTATTGTTTCTTGGACTTTCTTAAGATGTGATGGTGAGAGATCCTGTAAAAGTTCCTTGTAGGTGTCCCAGTCTGAAAGTTGCCTCTGTGCTTCCGAGATGTATTTATATTTGGACTACTAAATGACTACTACTGAAGATCCATTGTAAGTTTTACTATTTCTCTTTTTGATCTTAGTCTTTTAGACATTTCTTTCGTCCCTATTGTTTACTTTTGTTGTAATTATCTACACATTTTTGGACATTTTTGGACATCGGTACATGTAGGAACATTTCTATATTTGGGTTGTGTACGGTAGTACACAACCGTACGTTTTTTGTTTTGTTTTGTTTTATTTTTTTTCGTTTTATGAGAGGGGACCTTCGCTCTTCGTCTTTGTTGGGTGCCCTTTGTAAGGGTTGGGTGTTGCTTCTGTGTGAGTTTACCGCTTTCTCAAATGTGTCTTCACTCATATTGTATGGGTAATTCCATCGTAACGGATATGACAGTCATAAGGAGGGGGGATTTAAGAAGTTTTAATCACAACCAGGATTCCTAAAACATTTTAGTAACTGAATCAGACACATTTGACTAACATGGACACACAAAGCAGATTTCACAGTATATTACTGAAAAGCTGAAGAGAAAATGCCTTAATTACTAGGATTCACGTGACCGACAAATTGAAAACAATTAAACTTTCCTTAATCCTTTGTCGGTGAGGGTGAGTTTTAAACAATAACAAGCCACGTGCTTCAGTTGGATCCTAGCTTTGCTCCTGAATACATGCATAAGTCGGAATAAGTATTTACAATGCAATGACAGAAATTTGGAGAAATGCCAAAAACTTGTGTCGCAGCCCTTTTTAAAGCTGAATTGTACAAATATAATTACAGGTATGTACATATAAATATACATATATATATATATATATATATATATATATAAATAAATATATATAGACATATATATATGTTGTTTCCAGAATTCTGCTTAAGGGCTGTAACACAGATTATAATTATTAATGTTACTAGAATTATTGCTCATAAAACATACCCGTATCGTTGTGTATAGATGTCCGCCGCCAATCGGAATACACGTCTTGACGTCAACACATCCCCAAGCCAGTGAATCAGACTGGAAAGCAACCTGTTTATCGATGTCTGCTCCATACTCCAAGTATATAATCTCTAAAAAGTAAAATATCGTAAGCGATGGAACATCACAAGTCATAACTGCCAAAAATACGTTTCTTTGTGGGTTAAGAAAAGCTATCACAAGTGTACCTTTTGGAGTACATGTTGATCGTAGTTTGTACCTTTAGAAAAGACATTAACTGGGACCTATGAAAGAAAAAAGTCAAAGGTTTAATTCATGACTACTATTCGAATTTGTTAAAATGGATTTGTTTACATAAAAATGATTAAAATTGGCGAAGATCCCAGTCATTTATATATATATATATATATATATATAAGAGCAACAATTGGCTCACACTCTTTAACATGGTGGAGTAGTATACTTGGGTGCTAATTATATAGAAGGGCTAATTGCCCGAAAGCTAACTAAAAGCGTGGTACCAACAGCCACGTCTACAGATGTACTCATTCTGTTGCCTCTCTCTCTCTCTATATATATATAAATGAAAATGTCAAAGGCTTAATTTCTTGACTACTATTCGAAATGTTGTTCGAGGATTTGTTTACCCCAAATATGATTAAAATGGGGGAAGTGCCAAATTGATTATTTACGATGTTAAAAGTATGTTCCTTAGAAAACAATCAGATGTTTTACTTTCCTTAAAATAGTGAATTAAGATGACTTTGCCGACCCATTCATTTACCTGTTTCGCAGTTCATGCCAGTGTATCCAGCATCACAGGCACAGGTGTAGGAATCTACTCCATCTGTACATGCTCCACTAACACATGGATCAGGATCACAGTCATTTATATCTATAAAAGGAAAATGTCAAGAGATTTATTGACGACACTTCACACATGAGAAAGAAAATTTGTCGACCAGAACAAAAATAATTAAAATCAGGGTAGTCATATAATATCTATGAGTACTTCACACTGTAGGCTTTTGAGTTTTGATTCAACCTTTTGTGCGACAAGCAATAGGACTCAGATTAGGCGCTCTTAAATGGTCACCCTTCTTTGGTCATTTTGGTCATTAGCCTGTCTCACACTCTGACATTCTTACTGTAATCTATAAGGGTTTGCTTAGTCTATGCAAGACCTTTTAAAGCTAAGAATCTAAGCTTTCAAACTGTGCTGATATTTAAAACCCCAAATTTCCGACTTATTGGTCGTTTTGCGGTGGAGGGTCACTGGGTTTACCTTAGATCCAACTGTCATAAAAGAAATAGAATTTAAAAATGAATTAGATTGGAAGTTTAATTTGGTGTTTCTTTGACTTTGTCCAACAAATTATATAATTATAGGCCTAGACAATCCTACACACACCCTCCGTCTACTGTTACGGTACAGTGTTTATAATCGTTCTCACTTGTACAAGAGGTTCCGTCACCCGTGTATCCGGCATTACATGTGCATGTAAAGCTTCCATCGGTGTCGTTACACATACCATTCATGTCATCACAATCGTCCATGTTCGTTGCGCATTCATCGATATCTACAAATATACATTGAACACACTTTTTAAAATTTTTGTTCAGAAGAAGATAATACAGCCTTATTATAAATTATGCAACCTATTTAGTGTGTTTTTCGAACAAAATTGTTATATCGGTTGCACAATTTTATCAACACTGCAAACGGGTCATTTTTTCTTTGTAGGGGGAAGACAGGGGAATCCACCAAGCTTATATAGTATTAAATAGTAAAAACGAGATGTCCGTTTACATTCAATGCTTGGAGTAGGCCTAGAACAAAAATAATGCAAAAAAAAAGAAGCCTACAGAAACAGTTCGTGTTATTGAACATTGTAATAATCAGACAAAAATTCAAATTTAATATAGATATTTTTGTTGCTTGAAAATAAAATCCTCGGGTTACCTGCTTCATTCACGTATTTAGAATAAAACATCTCAAAAATTTCGTTTTGTTCAATAATTTCAAGGTTGTTTATTGTCATTTGTAGATTGGGTTTACCTTAGATCCAACTGTCATTGAAGACATGGAATTTAAAAATGAATTAGATTGGCATCAGTTTTATTTGGTGTTTCTTTGACTTTGTCAAATAAATTATATAAGTATAGTCCGAGTCAATCCTACACACACCCTCTGTCTACTGTTACGGTTGTGAGTTCAATAGGTCGAGATCGATTGTGACGATCGAGACCAAGAAGAGATTCAACATGGAGTTTATTAACTTACAACCGGTTTTCCAGAGTAATCTGTTGTTGTGCTGTCTACGTAAATATAAGACAGGGAACCTGGGATACGGGTAGGGAGCGGCCCGTAACAAAATGGGGGCTTGTGTCGGCAGTCTACTGGTTGTTTTCCTGTAGACAATGGTGTGTTTTGGCCGGTTTTTTTTTAAGTATGTTGTTGAGATTTCCCGTCGTGGTCGATCTTCGTCATCTTGCATTCGCTGCGGTAGCGTAATGTGTGTTGCATGTATACACGCTACGTGTATGTGTGTTTGTTGGTGGTCGCTGACCATGCCGTGTGGTTTGCACGGTGTTGCACTATAGTACTAGCTCGCGCTTGTGTGCTTGAAACAGAGTTTTTTGCTTGTGTTTCGGTATTTTACAGTTTGTAAGACTGTTTGTTGGACTTTTCAGTCTGTTATTTGCTGGTTGTTTGCCTCTGAGTCTTGGTTCATGATTGTACTGAATGGTGATAAACGTTGAGACGGTATATGAGCTCAACGTGGGTTATTTTTTTTTCCGTTGGTACTTTTGACTTGATGCGGCGTGTGTGTATAGCACGTTGTGTATGGTGGTGCGGCTTATCTCCCGGTGTGGTAGAATTCTCGCACGGGCCGTGAATGAGGTAGTGACGTCCAGGATATTTTTTCACTTGGTTTAGTGGAATTTTGTGGCTGGGGTTTATGACAGCCATGGATGATAGCTTTTTCGGGAATTGAAAAATCTAGGTTGTTTCTGGTTGGTTGTGTGTATAACAGCCAAGGGCCAGGTTCTATGCTAGTTTCACGGTATATTGTGTAGACTAGCTAGGTTTCTCAGTTTGGCTGAGGTCGGGCTGTGTGTATAGCAGTCAGGTTTGTTTCTTTCATATTTTAGAAACTAGGTTCCTTCGGTTTGGAAGGGTTTTGGTTGTGTGTATAGCGGCCAAGTGTCTAGTTTTCTTGGTTTTGTTGAATGACTAGGTTGTGCATGATGGCTGATGAATTTTCGGTAGGAGAATTTGTAAGAGGTCCATCTGCAGAGCAATTGCGCTCATTGAGGAAGAGTGATTTGTTGGCTTTAGCAGCTCACTATGAAGTTCCTGGTGTAAAACAGTATATGCTGAAATCCAGCATATTGAATTCAGTTCTTGAATCCACGTTCTCAGTCCCCGGTAGATTCTCAGTCTCCTGATAGGTCGGTTTCAGACCAAGTACGCATACGAGAACTTGAGCTTGAGATAGCAAGAGTTCAGTTGCAGCGAGAACAAGTGGTGTTGCAAAGGGAGCGAGCAAGTGCTGATGAGAGAGAACAGGTTAGGCAGGGTCAGCCTCGTTTTGACGTTTCAAAGCATGTTCGGATGGTTCCAGTGTTTGAGGAAACAGATGTGGAGAGGTATTTTCTCCATTTTGAGAAAGTTGCTCAGAGTTTGGATTGGCCGCGAGAGAAATGGTCACACTTGTTACAGTCGCAACTGAAAGGTAAAGCTCGTGATGCATATTCGGCTTTGTCTAATGAAGAAGTGTGTCATTATGACACGGTGAAAAAATGCTATTCTGCATGCCTACGCGCTCGTTCCGGAAGCGTATCGTCAAAAGTTTAGAAATTCACTAACGGTTGAATCACAGTCGCATAGGGAATTTGCGAAAACAAAAGAAATTCAGTTTGACCGATGGTGTCAGTCGCTTGAAGTTACGGAATTCGAGGAGCTGCGTGAGTTGATACTCCTGGAGGAATTTGTAAAATTAGCACTGATTTTCTTATTTACTATATAAATCTATATACCTACCTATTATGCCTGTAGTCTTGACTACGGGACCCCTTCGAGAATTTAACACACATGAGTCACAATATTGTGCGCACCCCCCGTAATCCTATTGTCCCCTTCGCCACTCACGCGCGTCAACACGCTACGGCCATCTTCCTCTTTTGCGAACAATCCCAAGTAGAAACATGTTGCTTGCAAGGTGAGGGGAAGGAGGGAGGGTCATAGGTAGGTATATAGATTTATATAGTAAATAAGAAAATCAGTGCTGATTTTACAAATTTACTGCAATAAATCATATATACCTACCTATTATGCCAGACCAGCGCCAACTCAAAGACCGGGAGGCATGTTTCAAGCAGAAGGGAATAGGATTACAGCGAAGAAAACAAAGACACAGCGGCCTTCAAGGTGGCTGACGCAAACATAGCCTCACCTGCGGGAACATCCCTAAGGTAGCAAGAAATGAAGGAATTGGGCGAACGCCAATAAGCAGCCTTCAAAATATCATCAAGCGCCACACCTTGAAACCGAACCCAAGAAGTGCTGACACTACGAGTGTCATGAGCACAAGGCTTACTGTCGGAAAAAAGAGACCCTGTGCCAGCAGCCCTAAAAGCCTCGACAATCCATCTAGAAATGGAATCAAGAGAAGCAGGAGAAAGAGGCTCTCTAGTGAACAGGAACAACTGATCATCCTTACGATAAGACTTAGTCTTATCAATATACCAATAGAGAGCCCTAACAGGACACCAAACTTTGTCCTCGCGCACTGACGAAAACCCAGAAAGCAGACAAAGAAAAATCTCAACAGGGCCAGAGGCAGCTGTCTGATTCTCGGCAATAAAAGAAGCCTTAGGAATCAATCTAACGCCTTTTCTCTCCCAGCGAACATGACCAGGAGTAAGGCAGAGAGCATGAAGAGTACTGCGCCTCTGCCCAGAGGCAAAAAGCTACCAAAAAGAGCGTCTTAACCGTAAGATGATGAAGCGAGCTTCACCTAACGGTTCGAAAAGAGGTTTCGCCAAGGCCTCCAGGACCTTAGGCAGACCCCAAGACGGCACTAACCTAGAAAAAGGAGGTCGCTTCAAAAAGAACGACCGAATCACACCACTTAACAGCGGGGAATTGGAAATCCCCGAACCATCTGAGAAATCCGAATGAATGGCCCCGATCATTCCGAACGGTAGCCTCGGATAGTAGAGATGGATCTCCCTTTGTCAAATAGCGAGATTAGAAAATCCGCAATTGAACCAATAGGAGCCGATAAGGGGTTTGATTTCGCTCTTTACGCCAAAGGAAAAAGACCGAAAGACGGGAATTATAAATCTCCCTAGTAGAAACTCTACGACTGGACAATAAAAATTCCGCGGCTCTATCACAGAGACCCGACTGTCTTGCAGATTCCCCGACAAGGGCCAAGCAGTCAAATGAAGGAACTCTGGATTGTGGTGAAGAATCCCCGAGAGGGGCTGCAACACCAGATCCACTCTTAACGGAAGAAGGAACGGTTGAGCCGCCAGAAGGCTCACTAGCTCCGGAACCAACTCCTCCTGGGCCAAAAGGGAGCTATCACAAGCACCCGAGCCCGATCTTCCCTGATCTTCCGCAAGACTCGCGGAATCAGCTGGAAGGGAGGAAAGGCAAATCCTCGAAGATTCTCCCAACTGAGAGAGAAAGCATTGAGAGCCCAAGCTCCCCAATCGCGCGCACAGGAGCAATATATCGGAAGTAGGTGATTTAGAACCGACGCAAAAAGATCCACTTCCAGTGGATCCAGGTAACTGCAAATGCGGCGAAAGACCTCTGGATGGAGCATCCATTCCGATGGAAGACACCTGCCCCGAGACAGAAAATCCGCAAAGAGGTTTTCCAGACCGGGGATGAAAGAGGCCACGGGTGTGATTGCCATGCGACAACACCACCTCCACAGCCGTGCTGCTAGGGCATTCATGATAGCAGAACGAGTGCTTCCCTGCAGATTGACATAAGCCGCCACAGTGACATTGTCCGTGAGGATCAGAACTGAACGACTGAAAAGTCAAACATTAAATATGGGGAAGAGTCCCAAGATGAGACCAATCCCCCGCGACCGCGCTGCCATTGCAATGTCCTCCCCACCCCAACCGAGAAGCGTCCGTCGAAACCGAGATCAACGGAAGGGGGGGGGGTACGGAAGGACTTGCCTCGCGCAAGAACCTTTCTGGCCAGCATGAGCTTGCGAGCTGCCGAGACAATGGTGAGAAACCTGTCTCGACTGGGCCGAGCCAACTGATTCCAAATGTCCAACACAGCCCCCAGAAAAACTGGGCTGCAAGTAGGAACTAACTCTGGCTTTTCCCAAAATATTAGGAAATATTAAGAAATATTAAGAAGTCTTGAGTAAGATTGATGAGCAAACTAGTCTCGTCCAGGCAGCAAAAATAGCCGAAGGCCGCGTCGCCTCAGAGAGGCTGCCAGCACGGCTACAACCTGAGTAAGAACCCGAGGGACTGGGCACAGCCCGAAGGGAAGAGTGCGAAAGCGATAAGTCTCTGAGAGGAAGAAAAAACCCCAGAAGATCGCGCAAAGCGCGATGAATGGGAAAGTGGAAATACGCATCTTCGAAAACTATCAAGACCGCGTAGTCCTTCCTCTTGATCAACGGGAGAATGGAGGCGAGAGTCTCCATCCGAAAATGTACTGAAGTTTTCCCGAGCGCTTGGGAATAACAAAAGTCGGAGAAAGGGGAAAAAACAGCCTGTGAGGTGACCGAGTTCCTATAGCACCTCCGGGGAGCGGGGCGGACAGATCTATGAAGAATCCGTCTCGTCCGTCAAAGAGAACAAAAGCGTCCCCGGAGATGGCCCCCAAGCGGGGAGAAAGGAACGAAGACAGCCACCAACCAATACTCTGCGACGGTACATGACCGAGGCAGCTGCAGTGGAAAACTATGGCCACTGCAAAACAAACATGACGCTCAAAAGAAGCACCGCTTCAATGCGTCCAAAATCCAGCTAGAAATCCTCCGCAAGAGAAATACGCTCGGAGGAATCCCGCTGCCTGAACCCAAGCAAAGTCGAACCCTGCGCGCGGGTTGACTAAAAGTCAGGGAAAGTTTAGAACAAAGCAATCGCTTCTACCCCACAAAGGGAGAGCAACTAAGGCTCTGCCTGCCCCAGCGATTCGGAAACCGAAGCTTGAGAGGCCGCTTCCAAAACTGGATCCGCCTGAAATGATCGTGACAAAGAATCACGAACAAAGGCCGAAACAGTCGGATTCACGCATGAACCGCCATAAGCCTCCTCACCCAACGGAGCCCCGAGGCTGCGAGACTAGGAGGCGCTTGTTATCCTATCACAGACAAAGAAGAATAAACCATAAAAGGCTAATAAGTCTCGATGTCCGACCCAAAAAAGGGACAAGAGCAGGGGATGTGAATCCTGGTACAAGGGACCAACCCTGAGTCTGGGCAAAGCCCATCTCACACTGAACATCTCAGCTTGAGAGACCGGAGGGTTAGCTAAACCCGATGGGCAAGAGGCAGGCAAAGCCTTGCCTCTTTTAGCCCCTTCCCTAGGCTTCTGATTGGCCCAAAAAGAGCCTAAGTCGAAACCCGCTTTTCAGAGCGTTTATTCGGTTTCGTTCGGATCCCCGAAGCCCTTCGGGAACACGAACCGAACCCTCCGCTGAGGGACGCTCACCTCCCTTTATGGGAGAAGTGCGCTGAGGGTATTGAACCCAAAGACGCGCACCAATTACCCAACAAAGGACAGGAATCCCGCTGCTTAAACCAACGCGAAGTCGAACCCTGCGCGCGGGTTGACTAAAATTCAGAGAGATATCTGGACAACAAAGCAATCGCTTCCACCCCACAGAGGGCGAGCGATTGAGACTCCGCCTGCCCAAGCGATTCAGAAACCGAAGCTTGAGAGGCCACCTCCAAATCTGGTTCCACCCGAGTGGAAAGAGACAAAGGAACGCTAATAAAGGCCTCAGCAGGCAGAGCCCCGCATGGTTCAACGAAAGTCTCCTCGCCCAGCGGCGCCCCAAGGGCCGCGGGAATAGGAGGCACATGCGAAACCGACTCAGACAAAGACGAATCCAACACAAAAGGCTGATTAGTCTCAAAGTCAGACCCCTGAATAGGGACAGAAGTCAGGGTTGAAGTAGCCGGTACAAAGGACCAACCCTGATTCTGAGCAAAAGCCCGCATCATGCTGAACATGTCAGCTTGAGAGGAGCTAGCTGGGTTAGCCAGGCCAGACGGGCAAGAGGCCGGCAAAGCCTTGCCACTTTTTGCCTTCTTCTTGGCCTTTTTCTTGGCTGGCTCGACAAGAGTCGTAGCCGAAACCCTTTTGTTAGAACGCTTAATCGGATTCGTTCGGATCTCCGAAGCCGCTTCGGAAACACGAACCGATCCCTCCGCGGAGGGACGTTCACTTCCCATAAAGGGATTGGAGCGCTCATGGCGTAAGCCTAGAGAATCGCCCAAATCACCCATATTGGCTAAGCAAGAAGATGCAGTAGCCATGGGTTGGGAGCTAAAAGCTCCCAGTGCGTGGGCAGACCGAGATGACTCGGTATGTGCCCGATGACTACTAAAGGCGTGTGAACCCGCTATTGGACCGCTCGAAAGCAGCAATAGGGGAGCACTAGTAGTCACGCACTCAGGTGAAAACACCTGTTGCTCCGAAGAGCGTCCATAATTGTTAGCTCGAGCATTCCGATTAGCTGGCACCTGAGACAGCCCAGGAAATATTCGTTCCCCCATATGGCGTTAGCACGGGGGCTAGGGTTTGAGAACCCAGACCAACATGGACTAAGCCCGTGGGTTGCCCTGCAGTAGTGGGGCGCGTCTCCCCTAACGGATCAGAGCGAGTGAACGCTACCGTACGGGAAACAACCGCCCCCCCCCCCCCCCCCCCCCTCTGGTCTCAGCGACCGGGGGATTGGATTCGCTAGATATCCAAACCACTAGAATCTGACGCCACCCACCCCGAAACCACGGGCTTCGGAGTTGACAATCCCGACTCAGTTAACGCCACCCGTCCCGAAGCCGCAAGCTCCGAGACTGGCAAACTCTGCAAGGAAACACCACTAGGCAACTTACCCTTAGCCCTCCTCCCTCCCCCATGTACCGAAGTACTCGGGAGAGTTCTGGAAGGCCGAGTCGTCTTGCTAGACGACTCTTCGGAAGAAGCAGGTCTCCGTGACCTAGCTGCTTCTTCTTCCGAATCCATACCACTGCAATAAAACAGACAATAAAGTATACTTTTCAAAATAAGAATACTTCAACTGAATGCAGTAAAATAAAAGTAAA
This sequence comes from Heliocidaris erythrogramma, assembly GCA_025617745.1. NCBI lineage: Eukaryota > Metazoa > Echinodermata > Echinoidea > Camarodonta > Echinometridae > Heliocidaris > Heliocidaris erythrogramma. The sequence goes on from CM046864.1 coordinate 6,171,787, forward strand.
ATTTATTTGGGAGATACGCACAAAAGATTTTCACAGCCAAAAAACCGTAAGAACAAACACCGAACCCAAAGGCTCGGTGACAAACGGAACACCCGCAAACACACAGAAATATCTACGTGGGGCTGACCGTGAAAGGGAAAAATAAATGCCAAGAAAAGGATATCAAAAATCCCTTGCAATCGGCAAAAGTGACTACTAAAACACACAGTACTATAATCTAAGCGAATATAAGTACCTAAATGTGCTTTAAATGTGCGAAAAAGCGCACCTAAAGGATACTATACGACCTGATTTCAGGAGCGCTGTGACTATACGTCCTATCTCGTCGGGGGCGAGCAAGAAAGAGGAAGATGGCCGTAGCGTGTTGACGCGCGTGAGTGGCGAAGGGGACAATATGATTACGGGGGGTGCGCACAATATTGTGACTCATGTGTGTTAAATTCTCGAAGGGGTCCCGTAGTCAAGACTACAGGCATAATAGGTAGGTATATATGATTTATTGCAGTAAATTTAAGAGGTCATTGCCTCAGGAGGTGCGTTCAAACCTGGAGGAACTAAGGGTGTCAGATTTGGGTAAAGCGGCAAGTCTCGCCGATGAGTATGTTCTTACCCATAGCCATAGAAATTCTAGGTCTCACTGACGAAAATCCAGAAAGCGGACAAAGAAAAATCTCAACAGGGCCAGAGGAAGCCAATTGATTCTTGGCAATGAAAGAAGCCTTTAGGAATCAATCTAACACCTTTTCTCTCCCAGCGAACATGAACAGGAGTAAGACAGAGGGCATGAAGAGTACTGCGCCTCTGCCCAGAGGCAATGGCTACCAAAAAGAGCAACCGTAAGATGGTGAAGCGAAGCTTCACCTAACGGCTCAAAAGGAGGCTCCGTCAGGGCTTCTAAGACCTTAGGCAGGCTCCAAGACGGGACTAACTTAGAACGCGGAGGACGTTTCAGAAAGAACGACCGAATCAAACCACTCAACAGCGGGGAATTAGAAATCCCCGAACCATCTGAGAAGCCCGAGTGAATGGCCCCGATCGCCGATTGGTAGCCTCGGATAGTAGAGATGGATCTCCCTTTGTCAAATAGCGAGATTAGAAAATCCGCAATTGAACCAATAGGAGCCTTAGACGGGGTTTGATTTCGCTCTTTACACCAAAGGAAAAAGACCGAAAGACGGGAATTATAAATTTCCCAAGTAGAAACTCTACGTTCTATCGGAGAGACCCGACTGTCTTGCAGATTCCCTGACAGGGGCCAAGCAGTCAAATGAAGGGACTCCGGATTGTGGTGAAGAATCCCCGAGAGGGGCTGCAACACCAGATCCGCTCTTAACCGAAGAAGGAACGGTTGAGCCGCCAGAAGGCTCATTAGCTCCGGAAACCAACTCCTCCTGGGCCAAAAGGGAGCTATCACAAGCACCCGAGCCCGATCTTCCCTGATCTTCCGCAAGACTCGCGGAATCAGCTGGAAGGGAGGAAAGGCAAATCCTCGAAGATTCTCCCAACTGAGAGAGAAAGCACCGAGAGCCCAAGCTCCCTGATCGCTAACACGGGAGCAATATTTCGGAAGTTGGTGGTTTAGAACCGACGCAAAAAGATCCACTTCCAGTGGACCCAGGCAACTGCGAATGCGGCAAAAGACCTCTGGATGGAGCATCCATTCTGATGGAAGACACCTGCCCCGAGACAGAAAATCCGCAATGAGGTTTTCCTGACCGGGGATGAAAGAGGCCACGGGTGTGATCGCCATGCGACGACACCACCTCCACAGCTGTGCTGCTAGGGCATTCAGGGTAGCAGAACGAGTGCCTCCCTGCCGATTGATATAAGCCGCCACAGTGACATTGTCCGAGAGGATCAGAACTGAACGACTGAGAAGTCAACTTCTGAATGGAGCAGGGTTAATAGAACTGCCATAAACTCCAGGACATTGATATGGGGAAGAGTCCCAAGATGAGACCAATCCCCCGCGACCGTGCTGCCATTGCAATGTCCTCCCCACCCCAACCAAGAGGCGTCCGTCGAAACCGAGATCGACGGAAGGGGGGTACGGAAGGACTTGCCTCGCGCGAGAAACTCCTCGTTCGTCCAACGAGAGAGAAGAGACTTGATTCCTATTGGTACTGGAATCCAGACCAACAGAGAATCCTTGTAAAACTTGAGGAGATGTCTCTGAAACGGTCTCATAAAGAGCCGGCAATCCTCCAGAACAACGACTAGACTGGCTAGATATTCCAAGAACTGAAGCCACTGTCTGGCCTTGACCTTTCTGGCCAGCATGAGCTTGCGAGCCGCCGAGACAATGGTGAGAATCCTGTCTCGACTGGGCCGAGCCAACTGATTCCGAATGTCTAACACAGCCCCCAGAAAAACTGGGCTGCGAGTAGGAACTAACTCTGACTTTTCCCAATTTATTAGGAAACCGAAGTCTTGAGTAAGATTGACGAGCAAACGAGTCTCGTCTAACAAACGATCGCGCAACTCCGCTAGAAGCCAATCGTCCAGGTAGCAAAATAGCCGAAGGCCGCGTCGCCTCTGTGAGGCTGCCAGCACGGCTACAACCTGAGTAAAAACCCGAGGGACAGCCTATGATAATGAAATAGGTACCCGTGGATATGATCAATTGGAATCAATAGTCACCGTAATTCCGTCACAAAACAAGACATGTCCTTATAAAATATTTTTAGAACTAAAATATTTCTTTTGTATGAGATACCATGTTCAAGAACTTGGAATTTTCATGCTTAAACGACCTGATATCTGGGTAGCTATAAGCTAGGTAGCAGCGCCTTCAGGGGTGAAGTTAGAACATGGTGGAATTTCGATTGGCAAGAACTCAGTAGTCAAAACTCAGGTCAGATTGACGCTTGCACATTGTAAATTCAGAGGAGTTCAGATTGATTTCCAGAAAGCGTAATCACCTTTTTAGCATTATAATGTTTATTACGAGGAGTGAAATTGATGTCAATACATTGATATTTCGTGAAAACATTATCCCCCTGACAAATAAACAAACAAAAAGAATGATTTTCTCAGGAATCTTTTTTCCAAAACATCAAACAATACTAACGTATTCACTTGCAATTTTTGCATCTCAAATATATGACCTATTTGTGACACAGGTTAGCAAAGGTTTCAAGTAAACGCTTATTACCTTGGCATGAAGTTCCGTCACCATCCCAACCTGCAGTACAGGTGCATGAATAACTTCCATCATTGTTGGTACATGCGGCATTTACGTCACAAGTGGCATCGCCATTTGTACATTCATCGATATCTAAAAATGTATAATGAATATAAATGTTAGGGTATTTTAAATTAGAAAAAACAGACCACGATCAATAGGGACAGCCTATGATTATAAAATAGGGTACCCGTGGATATGATCAATTGAAACCAATAGTCATTGTAATTCCTTCACAAAACAAGACAAGTCATTAGAAAATGTTTTCAGAACTAAAATATTTCTTTTGTATGAGATACCATGTTGAAGAACTTGGAATTTTCATGCTTAAACGACCTGATATCTGGGTAGCTATAAGCAAGGTACCAGCGCCTTCAGGGGTGAAGTTAGAACATGGTGGAATTTCGATTGGCAAGAACTCAGTAGTCAAAACTCAGGTCAGATTGACGCTTGCACATTGTAAATTCAGAGGAGTTCAGATTGATTTCCAGAAAGCGTAATCACCTTTTTAGCATTATAATGTTTATTACGAGGAGTTAAACTGATGTTAATACATTGATATTTCGTGAAAACATTATCCCCCTGACAAATAAACAAACAAAAAAATGATTTTCTCAGGAATCTTTCTCCAGAACATCAAACAATACTAACGTATTCACTTGCAATTTTTGCATCTCAAATATATGATCTATTTGTGACACAGGTTGGCAAAGGTTTCAAGTAAACGCTTATTACCTTGGCATGAAGTTCCGTCACCATCCCAACCCGCAGTACAGGTACATGAATAACTTCCATCATTGTTGGTACATGCGGCATTTGCGTCACAAGTGGCATCGCCATTTGTACATTCATCGATATCTAAAAATGTATAATGAATATAAATGTTAGGGTCTTTTAAATTAGAAAACACAGACCACGATCAATAGGGACAGGCTATGATTATCAAATAGGGTACCCGTGGATATGATCAATTGAAACCAATAGTCATTGTAATTCCTTCACAAAACAAGACACGTCGTAAAAAAATGTTTTCAGAACTATATTTTTTTGTATATGATACCATTTTCATGAACTTGGAATTATATTTAAACGACCTGATATCTGGGAAGCTATAAGCGAAATACCAGCAGCGTCAGCGGTGAAGTTAGAACAAGGATGGAAAATTTCGATTCGGAAGAACTTAAGAGTATAATCTCAGGTCAGTTTGACGCTTGCACATTGTAAATACAGACGAGTTCAGATGGATTTCCAGAAAGCGTAGTCAACTTCATAGCAATATAATTTTATTACGATGAGTTAAACTGCTGTTAATACATTGATATTTCGTGAAAACATTATCCCCCTGACAAATAAACAAACCAAAAAATGATTTTCACAGGAATCTTTTTCCGAAACATCAAACAATACGAACGCATTCACTTGCAATTTTTGCATCTCAAATATATGATCTATTTGTGACACAGGTTGGCAAAGGTTTCAAGTAAACGCTTATTACCTTGGCATGAAGTTCCGTCACCATCCCAACCCGTAGTACAGGTGCATGAATAACTTCCATCATTGTTGGTACATGCGGCATTTGCGTCACAAGTGGCATCGCCATTTGTACATTCATCGATATCTAAAAATATATAATGAATATAAATGTTGATTTGATTTGATTTGATTTGATTTCTTTACCACCAACAACATTTAACTACAATACATTTTTTTTACATACAATGATATTTACATATAAATGAAGAAAAGCATTGGTTGGTAAAAGGGGCCAGATAATAGCCCATGTGCTAGTCGAGCCTGACCCACAACAACACAAAAAAAACAAACAAAAACAAAAACAAACAAGTATTTTGGTAAAGTTCAATTAATACCCAAATTAAAAATAATAATAGTTTACAATGAAGTACAAAAAGTAGAAAGTAATGATGTTAAATACATTTCTTGTACATATACAGACTATTTACATAAACATTTTCACTTATGATTTACTCAGCACGTATGTCGTAACAGAATTCCGAAACCTACTTCTAGACCTGGTTAATTTGATTTTGAAAGGTAATCTATTCCAAAATTCACTACCAATGAAAGACAATGAAAATTGACCTTGCTTCGTTCTGAATTTTGGTAGACGCAACTGTCCACTTTCCTTTTGCCTTGTGTATAGTATAGTATAGTGTAGTATAGTGTCACAGTAATTTACTAAAGTATGAGGCAAGTTGTTATTATACAAATCAAACATGAAAGTAGAAATTGACAAGTCATGCAAATCATATACATTAAGGATTCGCAGACTTTGGAACAAAGGAGTCGTATGTTAGGGTCTTTTAAATTAGAAAAAACAGACCACGATCAATAGGGACAGCCTATGATAATAAAATAGGGTACCCGTGGATATGATCAATTGAAACCAATAGTCATTGTAATTCCTTCACAAAACAAGACAAGTGGTTAGAAAATGTTTTCAGAACTAAAATATTTCTTTTGTATGAGATACCATGTTCAAGAACTTGAATTTTCATGCTTAAACGACCTGATATCTGGGTAGCTATAAGCTAGGTAGCAGCGCCTTCAGGGGTGAAGTTAGAACATGGTGGAATTTCGATTGGCAAGAACTTAAGAGTAAAATCTCAGGTCAGTTTGACGCTTGCACATTGTAAATACAGAGGAGTTCAGATGGATTTCCAGGTGGCGTAATCACCTTTATAGCAATATCATTGTAATTCCTTCGCAAAACAAGACACGTCTTCAATCTTCAATCTTTTTGTCTATTGTCATTTGTAGATGGGGTTAACCTTAGATTCAACTGCCATTCAAGAAATGAAATTTTTAAAATGAATTAGATTGGCATCAATTTTATTTGGTATTTCTTTGACTTTGTTCGGTCTTAACCAAAGAGTCAAAGCCTGGTCAAAACGTAAGTTTCTAATAGGGTAAACCACCCTGCCAACAGAAGATAAATAAAGCTATTTTATTCCGAATTTCAAAATCAAGATTTTAGCCTCATGCGGTGTATTTTTCCTTTTGTTCTTTAAATTAATTAATATTTTAGAAGGTCGATTCCTTTAAAAAAATGGCATATTCAACCCCCCCCCCCCCCCTTCTTAAAATGATATTCACATACAATCCCCTCTTGCTACGTTTCTGTGCTCGACACAACTAAATTGACTACAAAATGTATTCAATTTCGACTGATATTTTACCGTCACATGTTGGGATAGCTGGTGAGAACATCCCACCCGCACCACATGTTACAGCAGCAGCTCCATTTATGATATAGCCAGACATACAGCTGTAGTTGCACTCGGTATTCTCAGATTCTGTGTTTCCCTCTGTACATCCAGTTACCTGCAAGCCCGCCGTAAGGGATGGAACGGTACAGCCAACTGAAAAAAGAGAATATATTGAATATGAATATTTGAAGTGTGTTCTAAAAAAATAACGGAAGCGAAGTTCAAAAGTCAATTGTTAAACTGTAAAACAGAGGTAAAGAGTAACTCTTTACTCATTGAAAGTTAATATTCAACTTTTGAAAGTTCATTTTTGAAAATTGATCAAAATTTTTGTGGCATGGAAGGGGTTAAAGAAACAAAGTTGAAGTAACGTATCTGATATTAGCTCATCGTAACCGTAGTTTTCTAAGTGGTTGGATCTGGATATAATTTTGTAACAAGAGATTCAATGAATATATCATGGTACCATTTATGCTTGAGGTTGTCCTGATAACTCTGATGATATATATCGTAGAGGTCAAGCTTCTAGGATGAATTAAACAAAAAAAGTTGATTTCCAAGGGACAAATTAGCGATTTAAACTGTATGAACATGCTGGCGACACGAAAATCACACTTTTGCACCTTTGTTTGGAGAATGGCCCCTTTGCCTTCATACTCTACTGCAAATAATCTAAAAAGTGAAAATTGAAATAATCTAATAATCAAATAGAAATACAAATTTATTATAGATACCTTAGCTACTTAAAAATAAGATCCTTGTTTTTGCTGCTTCATTCACGTATTAAGAGTAAAAAAAATCTTTACAAATTTCGTTTTGTTCAATAATGGTTGTCTATTGTCATTTGTAGATGGGGTTAACCTTAGATTCAACTGACATTCAAGAAATGGAATTTTAAAAATGAATTAGATTGGCATCAATTTTATTTGGTATTTCTTTGACTTTGTTCGGTCTTAACCAAAGAGTCAAAGCCTGGTCAAAACGTAAGTTTCTAATAGGGTAAACCACCCTGCCAACAGAAGATAAATAAAGCTATTTTATTCCTAATTTCAAATCAAGATTTTAGCCTCATGCGGTGTATTTTTCCTTTTGTTCTTCAAATTAATTAATATTTTAGAAGGTCGATTCCTTTAAAAAAATGGCATATTCACCCCCCCCCCCCCCATCTTAAATGATATTCACATACAATCCCCTCTTGCTACGTTTCTGTGCTCGACACAACTAAATTGACTACAAAATGTATTCAATTTCGTTTGATTTTTTTACCGTCACATGTTGGGATAGCTGGTGAGAACATCCCACCCGCACCACATGTTACAGCAGCAGCTCCATTTATGATATAGCCAGACATACAGCTGTAGTTGCACTCGGTATTCGCAGATTCTGTGTTTCCCTCTGTACATCCAGTTACCTGCAAGCCCGCCGTAAGGGATGGAACGGTACAGCCAACTGAAAAAAGAGAATATATTGAATATGAATATTTGAAGTGTGTTCTAAAAAAATAACGGTAGCGAAGTTCAAAAGTCGATTGTTAAACTGTAAAACAGAGGTAAAGAGTAACTCTTTACTCATTGAAAGTTAATATTCAACTTTTGAAAGTTCATTTTTGAAAAATGATCCAAATTTTTGTGGCATGGAAGGGGTTAATGAAACAAAGTTGAAGTAACGTATCTGATATTAGCTTATAGTAACCGTAGTTTTCCAACTGGTTGGATCTGTATATAATTTTGTAACAAGAGAATCAATCAATAGATCATGGTGCCATTTATGCTTGAGGTTGACTCTGTTTAACTCGATCAATTACACTGCTATGCGGCATTACTTTGACCTTCTCTGAGGAGTCACAAAAGGGGGTATCGTATCTGACTGCGATTTGGCGACATGGTTTAAATGAACCCCAAGAGAAATATGAAAACGTCATATTGTTATGTAATGTTATTTGTCATTAAGGCACTTAAGGGTCAATGGGAAAAGGTACAAAGACTTAATTTAAATTCAAATGTTAACGAGTAACAACTTGTTCTATGAACACTTCCTTTCCTGGCGACATGGGGTTTTTAAGGTGATATCAAAATTCTGCTTGTATTTCTAATATTATCCTGGGTGTCCTGATAACTCTGATGATATATATCGTAGAGGTCAAGCCTCTAGGATGAATTAAACAAAAAAAGTTGATTTCCAAGGGACAAATTAGCGATTTAAACTGTATGAACATGCTGGTGACACGAAAATCACACTTTTGCACCTTTGTTTGGAGAATGGCCCCTTTGCCTTCATACTCTACTGTAAATAATCTAAAAATTGAAAATTGAAATAATCTAATATTCAGACAGAAATACAAATTTATTGTAGATACCTTAGCTACTTGAAAATAAAATCCTTGTTTTTCCTGCTTCATTCACGTATTAAGAATTTAAAAAATCTTTAAAAATTTCGTTTTGTTCAATAATGGTTGTCTATTGTCACTTTTAGATGGGGTTAACCTTAGATTCAACTGTACTTCAAGAAATGGAATTTTAAAAATGAATTAGATTGGCATCAATTCTAATTTCAAAATCAAGATTTTAGCCTCATGCCGTGTATTTTTCCTTTTGTTCTTTAAATTAATTAATATTTTAGAAGGTCGATTCCTTTAAAAAAATGGCATATTCACCCCCCCCCCCCATCTTAAAATGATATTCACATACAATCCCCTCTTGCTACGTTTCTGTGCTCGACACAACTAAATTGACTACAAAATGTATTCAATTTCGTTTGATTTTTTTACCGTCACATGTTGGGATAGCTGGTGAGAACATCCCACCCGCACCACATGTTACAGCAGCAGCTCCATTTATGATATAGCCAGACATACAGCTGTAGTTGCACTCGGTATTCGCAGATTCTGTGTTTCCCTCTGTACATCCAGTTACCTGCAAGCCCGCCGTAAGGGATGGAACGGTACAGCCAACTGAAAAAAGAGAATATATTGAATATGAATATTTGAAGTGTGTTCTAAAAAAATAACGGTAGCGAAGTTCAAAAGTCGATTGTTAAACTGTAAAACAGAGGTAAAGAGTAACTCTTTACTCATTGAAAGTTAATATTCAACTTTTGAAAGTTCATTTTTGAAAAATGATCCAAATTTTTGTGGCATGGAAGGGGTTAATGAAACAAAGTTGAAGTAACGTATCTGATATTAGCTTATAGTAACCGTAGTTTTCCAACTGGTTGGATCTGTATATAATTTTGTAACAAGAGAATCAATCAATAGATCATGGTGCCATTTATGCTTGAGGTTGACTCTGTTTAACTCGATCAATTACACTGCTATGCGGCATTACTTTGACCTTCTCTGAGGAGTCACAAAAGGGGGTATCGTATCTGACTGCGATTTGGCGACATGGTTTAAATGAACCCCAAGAGAAATATGAAAACGTCATATTGTTATGTAATGTTATTTGTCATTAAGGCACTTAAGGGTCAATGGGAAAAGGTACAAAGACTTAATTTAAATTCAAATGTTAACGAGTAACAACTTGTTCTATGAACACTTCCTTTCCTGGCGACATTGGGTTTTTAAGGTGATATCAAAATTCTGCTTGTATTTCTAATATTATCCTGGGTGTCCTGATAACTCTGATGATATATATCGTAGAGGTCAAGCCTCTAGGATGAATTAAACAAAAAAAGTTGATTTCCAAGGGACAAATTAGCGATTTAAACTGTATGAACATGCTGGCGACACGAAAATCACACTTTTGCACCTTTGTTTGGAGAATGGCCCCTTTGCCTTCATACTCTACTGTAAATAATCTAAAAATTGAAAATTGAAATAATCTAATATTCAGACAGAAATACAAATTTATTGTAGATACCTTAGCTACTTGAAAATAAAATCCTTGTTTTTCCTGCTTCATTCACGTATTAAGAATTTTAAAAATCTTTAAAAATTTCGTTTTGTTCAATAATGGTTGTCTATTGTCACTTTTAGATGGGGTTAACCTTAGATTCAACTGTACTTCAAGAAATGGAATTTTAAAAATGAATTAGATTGGCATCAATTCTAATTTCAAAATCAAGATTTTAGCCTCATGCCGTGTATTTTCCTTTTGTTCTTTAAATTAATTAATATTTTAGAAGGTCGATTCCTTTAAAAAAATGGCATATTCAACCCCCCCCCCCCCCATCTTAAAATGATATTCACATACAATCCCCTCTTGCTACGTTTCTGTGCTCGACACAACTAAATTGACTACAAAATGTATTCAATTTCGTTTGATTTTTTTACCGTCACATGTTGGGATAGCTGGTGAGAACATCCCACCCGCACCACATGTTACAGCAGCAGCTCCATTTATGATATAGCCAGACATACAGCTGTAGTTGCACTCGGTATTCGCAGATTCTGTGTTTCCCTCTGTACATCCAGTTACCTGCAAGCCCGCCGTAAGGGATGGAACGGTACAGCCAACTGAAAAAAGAGAATATATTGAATATGAATATTTGAAGTGTGTTCTAAAAAAATAACGGTAGCGAAGTTCAAAAGTCGATTGTTAAACTGTAAAACAGAGGTAAAGAGTAACTCTTTACTCATTGAAAGTTAATATTCAACTTTTGAAAGTTCATTTTTGAAAAATGATCCAAATTTTTGTGGCATGGAAGGGGTTAATGAAACAAAGTTGAAGTAACGTATCTGATATTAGCTTATAGTAACCGTAGTTTTCCAACTGGTTGGATCTGTATATAATTTTGTAACAAGAGAATCAATCAATAGATCATGGTGGCATTTATGCTTGAGGTTGACTCTGTTTAACTCGATCAATTACACTGCTATGCGGCATTACTTTGACCTTCTCTGAGGAGTCACAAAAGGGGGTATCGTATCTGACTGCGATTTGGCGACATGGTTTAAATGAACCCCAAGAGAAATATGAAAACGTCATATTGTTATGTAATGTTATTTGTCATTAAGGCACTTAAGGGTCAATGGGAAAAGGTACAAAGACTTAATTTAAATTCAAATGTTAACGAGTAACAACTTGTTCTATGAACACTTCCTTTCCTGGCGACATGGGGTTTTTAAGGTGATATCAAAATTCTGCTTGTATTTCTAATATTATCCTGGGTGTCCTGATAACTCTGATGATATATATCGTAGAGGTCAAGCCTCTAGGATGAATTAAACAAAAAAAGTTGATTTCCAAGGGACAAATTAGCGATTTAAACTGTATGAACATGCTGGCGACACGAAAATCACACTTTTGCACCTTTGTTTGGAGAATGGCCCCTTTGCCTTCATACTCTACTGTAAATAATCTAAAAATTGAAAATTGAAATAATCTAATATTCAGACAGAAATACAAATTTATTGTAGATACCTTAGCTACTTGAAAATAAAATCCTTGTTTTTCCTGCTTCATTCACGTATTAAGAATTTAAAAAATCTTTAAAAATTTCGTTTTGTTCAATAATGGTTGTCTATTGTCACTTTTAGATGGGGTTAACCTTAGATTCAACTGTACTTCAAGAAATGGAATTTTAAAAATGAATTAGATTGGCATCAATTCTAATTTCAAAATCAAGATTTTAGCCTCATGCCGTGTATTTTTCCTTTTGTTCTTTAAATTAATTAATATTTTAGAAGGTCGATTCCTTTAAAAAAATGGCATATTCAACCCCCCCCCCCCATCTTAAAATGATATTCACATACAATCCCCTCTTGCTACGTTTCTGTGCTCGACACAACTAAATTGACTACAAAATGTATTCAATTTCGTTTGATTTTTTTACCGTCACATGTTGGGATAGCTGGTGAGAACATCCCACCCGCACCACATGTTACAGCAGCAGCTCCATTTATGATATAGCCAGACATACAGCTGTAGTTGCACTCGGTATTCGCAGATTCTGTGTTTCCCTCTGTACATCCAGTTACCTGCAAGCCCGCCGTAAGGGATGGAACGGTACAGCCAACTGAAAAAAGAGAATATATTGAATATGAATATTTGAAGTGTGTTCTAAAAAAATAACGGTAGCGAAGTTCAAAAGTCGATTGTTAAACTGTAAAACAGAGGTAAAGAGTAACTCTTTACTCATTGAAAGTTAATATTCAACTTTTGAAAGTTCATTTTTGAAAAATGATCCAAATTTTTGTGGCATGGAAGGGGTTAATGAAACAAAGTTGAAGTAACGTATCTGATATTAGCTTATAGTAACCGTAGTTTTCCAACTGGTTGGATCTGTATATAATTTTGTAACAAGAGAATCAATCAATAGATCATGGTGCCATTTATGCTTGAGGTTGACTCTGTTTAACTCGATCAATTACACTGCTATGCGGCATTACTTTGACCTTCTCTGAGGAGTCACAAAAGGGGGTATCGTATCTGACTGCGATTTGGCGACATGGTTTAAATGAACCCCAAGAGAAATATGAAAACGTCATATTGTTATGTAATGTTATTTGTCATTAAGGCACTTAAGGGTCAATGGGAAAAGGTACAAAGACTTAATTTAAATTCAAATGTTAACGAGTAACAACTTGTTCTATGAACACTTCCTTTCCTGGCGACATGGGGTTTTAAGGTGATATCAAAATTCTGCTTGTATTTCTAATATTATCCTGGGTGTCCTGATAACTCTGATGATATATATCGTAGAGGTCAAGCCTCTAGGATGAATTAAACAAAAAAAGTTGATTTCCAAGGGACAAATTAGCGATTTAAACTGTATGAACATGCTGGCGACACGAAAATCACACTTTTGCACCTTTGTTTGGAGAATGGCCCCTTTGCCTTCATACTCTACTGTAAATAATCTAAAAATTGAAAATTGAAATAATCTAATAATCAAACAGAAATACAAATTTATTGTAGATACCTTAGCTACTTGAAAATAAAATCCTTGTTTTTCCTGCTTCATTCACGTATTAAGAATTTAAAAAATCTTTAAAAATTTCGTTTTGTTCAATAATGGTTGTCTATTGTCACTTTTAGATGGGGTTAACCTTAGATTCAACTGTACTTCAAGAAATGGAATTTTAAAAATGAATTAGATTGGCATCAATTCTAATTTCAAAATCAAGATTTTAGCCTCATGCGGTGTATTTTTCCTTTTGTTCTTTAAATTAATTAATATTTTAGAAGGTCGATTCCTTAAAAAAAATGGCATATTCAACCCCCCCCCCCCCCATCTTAAAATGATATTCACATACAATCCCCTCTTGCTACGTTTCTGTGCTCGACACAACTAAATTGACTACAAAATGTATTCAATTTCGTTTGATTTTTTTACCGTCACATGTTGGGATAGCTGGTGAGAACATCCCACCCGCACCACATGTTACAGCAGCAGCTCCATTTATGATATAGCCAGACATACAGCTGTAGTTGCACTCGGTATTCGCAGATTCTGTGTTTCCCTCTGTACATCCAGTTACCTGCAAGCCCGCCGTAAGGGATGGAACGGTACAGCCAACTGAAAAAAGAAATATATTGAATATGAATATTTGAAGTGTGTTCTAAAAAAATAACGGTAGCGAAGTTCAAAAGTCGATTGTTAAACTGTAAAACAGAGGTAAAGAGTAACTCTTTACTCATTGAAAGTTAATATTCAACTTTTGAAAGTTCATTTTTGAAAAATGATCCAAATTTTTGTGGCATGGAAGGGGTTAATGAAACAAAGTTGAAGTAACGTATCTGATATTAGCTTATAGTAACCGTAGTTTTCCAACTGGTTGGATCTGTATATAATTTTGTAACAAGAGAATCAATCAATAGATCATGGTGGCATTTATGCTTGAGGTTGACTCTGTTTAACTCGATCAATTACACTGCTATGCGGCATTACTTTGACCTTCTCTGAGGAGTCACAAAAGGGGGTATCGTATCTGACTGCGATTTGGCGACATGGTTTAAATGAACCCCAAGAGAAATATGAAAACGTCATATTGTTATGTAATGTTATTTGTCATTAAGGCACTTAAGGGTCAATGGGAAAAGGTACAAAGACTTAATTTAAATTCAAATGTTAACGAGTAACAACTTGTTCTATGAACACTTCCTTTCCTGGCGACATGGGGTTTTTAAGGTGATATCAAAATTCTGCTTGTATTTCTAATATTATCCTGGGTGTCCTGATAACTCTGATGATATATATCGTAGAGGTCAAGCCTCTAGGATGAATTAAACAAAAAAAGTTGATTTCCAAGGGACAAATTAGCGATTTAAACTGTATGAACATGCTGGCGACACGAAAATCACACTTTTGCACCTTTGTTTGGAGAATGGCCCCTTTGCCTTCATACTCTACTGTAAATAATCTAAAAATTGAAAATTGAAATAATCTAATATTCAGACAGAAATACAAATTTATTGTAGATACCTTAGCTACTTGAAAATAAAATCCTTGTTTTTCCTGCTTCATTCACGTATTAAGAATTTAAAAAATCTTTAAAAATTTCGTTTTGTTCAATAATGGTTGTCTATTGTCACTTTTAGATGGGGTTAACCTTAGATTCAACTGTACTTCAAGAAATGGAATTTTAAAAATGAATTAGATTGGCATCAATTCTAATTTCAAAATCAAGATTTTAGCCTCATGCGGTGTATTTTTCCTTTTGTTCTTTAAATTAATTAATATTTTAGAAGGTCGATTCCTTTAAAAAAATGGCATATTCAACCCCCCCCCCCCCCATCTTAAAATGATATTCACATACAATCCCCTCTTGCTACGTTTCTGTGCTCGACACAACTAAATTGACTACAAAATGTATTCAATTTCGTTTGATTTTTTTACCGTCACATGTTGGGATAGCTGGTGAGAACATCCCACCCGCACCACATGTTACAGCAGCAGCTCCATTTATGATATAGCCAGACATACAGCTGTAGTTGCACTCGGTATTCGCAGATTCTGTGTTTCCCTCTGTACATCCAGCTACTTGCAAGCCCGCCGTAAGGGATGGAACGGTACAGCCAACTGAAAAAAGAGAATATATTGAATATGAATATTTGAAGTGTGTTCTAAAAAAATAACGGTAGCGAAGTTCAAAAGTCGATTGTTAAACTGTAAAACAGAGGTAAAGAGTAACTCTTTACTCATTGAAAGTTAATATTCAACTTTTGAAAGTTCATTTTTGAAAAATGATCCAAATTTTTGTGGCATGGAAGGGGTTAATGAAACAAAGTTGAAGTAACGTATCTGATATTAGCTTATAGTAACCGTAGTTTTCCAACTGGTTGGATCTGTATATAATTTTGTAACAAGAGAATCAATCAATAGATCATGGTGGCATTTATGCTTGAGGTTGACTCTGTTTAACTCGATCAATTACACTGCTATGCGGCATTACTTTGACCTTCTCTGAGGAGTCACAAAAGGGGGTATCGTATCTGACTGCGATTTGGCGACATGGTTTAAATGAACCCCAAGAGAAATATGAAAACGTCATATTGTTATGTAATGTTATTTGTCATTAAGGCACTTAAGGGTCAATGGGAAAAGGTACAAAGACTTAATTTAAATTCAAATGTTAACGAGTAACAACTTGTTCTATGAACACTTCCTTTCCTGGCGACATGGGGTTTTTAAGGTGATATCAAAATTCTGCTTGTATTTCTAATATTATCCTGGGTGTCCTGATAACTCTGATGATATATATCGTAGAGGTCAAGCCTCTAGGATGAATTAAACAAAAAAAGTTGATTTCCAAGGGACAAATTAGCGATTTAAACTGTATGAACATGCTGGCGACACGAAAATCACACTTTTGCACCTTTGTTTGGAGAATGGCCCCTTTGCCTTCATACTCTACTGTAAATAATCTAAAAATTGAAAATTGAAATAATCTAATATTCAGACAGAAATACAAATTTATTGTAGATACCTTAGCTACTTGAAAATAAAATCCTTGTTTTTCCTGCTTCATTCACGTATTAAGAATTAAAAAATCTTTAAAAATTTCGTTTTGTTCAATAATGGTTGTCTATTGTCACTTTTAGATGGGGTTAACCTTAGATTCAACTGTACTTCAAGAAATGGAATTTTAAAAATGAATTAGATTGGCATCAATTCTAATTTCAAAATCAAGATTTTAGCCTCATGCGTGTATTTTTCCTTTTGTTCTTTAAATTAATTAATATTTTAGAAGGTCGATTCCTTTAAAAAAATGGCATATTCACCCCCCCCCCCCCCATCTTAAAATGATATTCACATACAATCCCCTCTTGCTACGTTTCTGTGCTCGACACAACTAAATTGACTACAAAATGTATTCAATTTCGTTTGATTTTTTTACCGTCACATGTTGGGATAGCTGGTGAGAACATCCCACCCGCACCACATGTTACAGCAGCAGCTCCATTTATGATATAGCCAGACATACAGCTGTAGTTGCACTCGGTATTCGCAGATTCTGTGTTTCCCTCTGTACATCCAGTTACCTGCAAGCCCGCCGTAAGGGATGGAACGGTACAGCCAACTGAAAAAAGAGAATATATTGAATATGAATATTTGAAGTGTGTTCTAAAAAAATAACGGTAGCGAAGTTCAAAAGTCGATTGTTAAACTGTAAAACAGAGGTAAAGAGTAACTCTTTACTCATTGAAAGTTAATATTCAACTTTTGAAAGTTCATTTTTGAAAAATGATCCAAATTTTTGTGGCATGGAAGGGGTTAATGAAACAAAGTTGAAGTAACGTATCTGATATTAGCTTATAGTAACCGTAGTTTTCCAACTGGTTGGATCTGTATATAATTTTGTAACAAGAGAATCAATCAATAGATCATGGTGCCATTTATGCTTGAGGTTGACTCTGTTTAACTCGATCAATTACACTGCTATGCGGCATTACTTTGACCTTCTCTGAGGAGTCACAAAAGGGGGTATCGTATCTGACTGCGATTTGGCGACATGGTTTAAATGAACCCCAAGAGAAATATGAAAACGTCATATTGTTATGTAATGTTATTTGTCATTAAGGCACTTAAGGGTCAATGGGAAAAGGTACAAAGACTTAATTTAAATTCAAATGTTAACGAGTAACAACTTGTTCTATGAACACTTCCTTTCCTGGCGACATGGGGTTTTTAAGGTGATATCAAAATTCTGCTTGTATTTCTAATATTATCCTGGGTGTCCTGATAACTCTGATGATATATATCGTAGAGGTCAAGCCTCTAGGATGAATTAAACAAAAAAAGTTGATTTCCAAGGGACAAATTAGCGATTTAAACTGTATGAACATGCTATTTTCTTTGACTTTGTTCGGTCTTAACCAAAGAGTCAAAGCCTGGTCAAAACGTAAGTTTCTTTAGGGTAAAACCACCCTGCCAACAGAAGATAATAAAGCTATTTTTATTCCTAATTTCAAAATCAAGATTTTAGCCTCATGCGGTGTATTTTTCCTTTTGTTCTTTAAATTAATTAATATTTTAGAAGGTCGATTCCTTTAACAAAATGGCATATTCAACCCCCCCCCCCCCCATCTTAAAATGATATTCACATACAATCCCCTCTTGCTACGTTTCTGTGCTCGACACAACTAAATTGACTACAAAATGTATTCAATTTCGTTTGATTTTTTTACCGTCACATGTTGGGATAGCTGGTGAGAACATCCCACCCGCACCACATGTTACAGCAGCAGCTCCATTTATGATATAGCCAGACATACAGCTGTAGTTGCACTCGGTATTCGCAGATTCTGTGTTTCCCTCTGTACATCCAGCTACTTGCAAGCCCGCCGTAAGGGATGGAACGGTACAGCCAACTGAAAAAAGAGAATATATTGAATATGAATTTGAAGTGTGTTCTAAAAAAATAACGGTAGCGAAGTTCAAAAGTCGATTGTTAAACTGTAAAACAGAGGTAAAGAGTAACTCTTTACTCATTGAAAGTTAATATTCAACTTTTGAAAGTTCATTTTTGAAAAATGATCCAAATTTTTGTGGCATGGAAGGGGTTAATGAAACAAAGTTGAAGTAACGTATCTGATATTAGCTTATAGTAACCGTAGTTTTCCAACTGGTTGGATCTGTATATAATTTTGTAACAAGAGAATCAATCAATAGATCATGGTGCCATTTATGCTTGAGGTTGACTCTGTTTAACTCGATCAATTACACTGCTATGCGGCATTACTTTGACCTTCTCTGAGGAGTCACAAAAGGGGGTATCGTATCTGACTGCGATTTGGCGACATGGTTTAAATGAACCCCAAGAGAAATATGAAAACGTCATATTGTTATGTAATGTTATTTGTCATTAAGGCACTTAAGGGTCAATGGGAAAAGGTACAAAGACTTAATTTAAATTCAAATGTTAACGAGTAACAACTTGTTCTATGAACACTTCCTTTCCTGGCGACATGGGGTTTTTAAGGTGATATCAAAATTCTGCTTGTATTTCTAATATTATCCTGGGTGTCCTGATAACTCTGATGATATATATCGTAGAGGTCAAGCCTCTAGGATGAATTAAACAAAAAAAGTTGATTTCCAAGGGACAAATTAGCGATTTAAACTGTATGAACATGCTGGCGACACGAAAATCACACTTTTGCACCTTTGTTTGGAGAATGGCCCCTTTGCTTTCATACTCTACTGTAAATAATCTAAAAAGTGAAAATTGAAATAATCTAATAATCAAATAGAAATACAAATTTATTACAGATACCTTAGCTACTTGAAAATGAGATCCTTGTTTTTCCTGCTTCATTCACGTATTAAGAGTAAAACAAATCTTTAAAAATTTCGTTTTGTTCAATAATGGTTGTCTATTGTCATTTGTAGATGGGGTTAACCTTAGATTCAACTGTGCTTCAAGAAATGGAATTTTAAAAATGAATTAGATTGGCATCAATTTTATTTGGTATTTTTTGACTTTGTTCGGTCTTAACCAAAGAGTCAAAGCCTGGTAAAAACGTAAGTTTCTAATAGGGTAAACCACCCTGCCAACAGAAGATAAATCAAGCTATTTTATTCCTAATTTCAAAATTGAGATTTTAGCCTCATGCGGTGTATTTTTCCTTTTGTTCTTTAAATTAATTAATATTTTAGAAAGTCGATTCCTTTAAAAAAATGGCATATTCAACCCCCCCCCCCCCCCCCATCTGAAAATGATATTCACATACAATCCCCTCTTGCTACGTTTCTGTGCTCGACACAACTAAATTGACTACAAAATGTATTCAATTTCGTTTGATTTTTTTACCGTCACATGTTGGGATAGCTGGTGAGAACATCCCACCCGCACCACATGTTACAGCAGCAGCTCCATTTATGATATAGCCAGACATACAGCTGTAGTTGCACTCGGTATTCTCAGATTCTGTGTTTCCCTCTGTACATCCAGCTACTTGCAAGCCCGCCGTAAGGGATGGAACGGTACAGCCAACTGAAAAAAGAGAATATATTGAATATGAGTATTTGAAGTGTGTTCTAAAAAAATAACGGTAGCGAAGTTCAAAAGTCGATTGTTAAACTGTAAAACAGAGGTAAAGAGTAACTCTTTACTCATTGAAAGTTAATATTCAACTTTTGAAAGTTCATTTTTGAAAAATGATCCAAATTTTTGTGGCATGGAAGGGGTTAATGAAACAAAGTTGAAGTAACGTATCTGATATTAGCTTATAGTAACCGTAGTTTTCCAACTGGTTGGATCTGTATATAATTTTGTAACAAGAGAATCAATCAATAGATCATGGTGCCATTTATGCTTGAGGTTGACTCTGTTTAACTCGATCAATTACACTGCTATGCGGCATTACTTTGACCTTCTCTGAGGAGTCACAAAAGGGGGTATCGTATCTGACTGCGATTTGGCGACATGGTTTAAATGAACCCCAAGAGAAATATGAAAACGTCATATTGTTATGTAATGTTATTTGTCATTAAGGCACTTAAGGGTCAATGGGAAAAGGTACAAAGACTTAATTTAAATTCAAATGTTAACGAGTAACAACTTGTTCTATGAACACTTCCTTTCCTGGCGACATGGGGTTTTTAAGGTGATATCAAAATTCTGCTTGTATTTCTAATATTATCCTGGGTGTCCTGATAACTCTGATGATATATATCGTAGAGGTCAAGCCTCTAGGATGAATTAAACAAAAAAGTTGATTTCCAAGGGACAAATTAGCGATTTAAACTGTATGAACATGCTGGCGACACGAAAATCACACTTTTGCACCTTTGTTTGGAGAATGGCCCTTTGCCTTCATACTCTACTGTAAATAATCTAAAAATTGAAAATTGAAATAATCTAATATTCAGACAGAAATACAAATTTATTGTAGATACCTTAGCTACTTGAAAATAAAATCCTTGTTTTTCCTGCTTCATTCACGTATTAAGAATTTAAAAAATCTTTAAAAATTTCGTTTTGTTCAATAATGGTTGTCTATTGTCACTTTTAGATGGGGTTAACCTTAGATTCAACTGTACTTCAAGAAATGGAATTTTAAAAATGAATTAGATTGGCATCAATTCTAATTTCAAAATCAAGATTTTAGCCTCATGCCGTGTATTTTTCCTTTTGTTCTTTAAATTAATTAATATTTTAGAAGGTCGATTCCTTTAAAAAATGGCATATTCAACCCCCCCCCCCCCATCTTAAAATGATATTCACATACAATCCCCTCTTGCTACGTTTCTGTGCTCGACACAACTAAATTGACTACAAAATGTATTCAATTTCGTTTGATTTTTTTACCGTCACATGTTGGGATAGCTGGTGAGAACATCCCACCCGCACCACATGTTACAGCAGCAGCTCCATTTATGATATAGCCAGACATACAGCTGTAGTTGCACTCGGTATTCGCAGATTCTGTGTTTCCCTCTGTACATCCAGTTACCTGCAAGCCCGCCGTAAGGGATGGAACGGTACAGCCAACTGAAAAAAGAGAATATATTGAATATGAATATTTGAAGTGTGTTCTAAAAAAATAACGGTAGCGAAGTTCAAAAGTCGATTGTTAAACTGTAAAACAGAGGTAAAGAGTAACTCTTTACTCATTGAAAGTTAATATTCAACTTTTGAAAGTTCATTTTTGAAAAATGATCCAATTTTTGTGGCATGGAAGGGGTTAATGAAACAAAGTTGAAGTAACGTATCTGATATTAGCTTATAGTAACCGTAGTTTTCCAACTGGTTGGATCTGTATATAATTTTGTAACAAGAGAATCAATCAATAGATCATGGTGGCATTTATGCTTGAGGTTGACTCTGTTTAACTCGATCAATTACACTGCTATGCGGCATTACTTTGACCTTCTCTGAGGAGTCACAAAAGGGGGTATCGTATCTGACTGCGATTTGGCGACATGGTTTAAATGAACCCCAAGAGAAATATGAAAACGTCATATTGTTATGTAATGTTATTTGTCATTAAGGCACTTAAGGGTCAATGGGAAAAGGTACAAAGACTTAATTTAAATTCAAATGTTAACGAGTAACAACTTGTTCTATGAACACTTCCTTTCCTGGCGACATGGGGTTTTTAAGGTGATATCAAAATTCTGCTTGTATTTCTAATATTATCCTGGGTGTCCTGATAACTCTGATGATATATATCGTAGAGGTCAAGCCTCTAGGATGAATTAAACAAAAAAAGTTGATTTCCAAGGGACAAATTAGCGATTTAAACTGTATGAACATGCTTTTCTTGACTTTGTTCGGTCTTAACCAAAGAGTCAAAGCCTGGTCAAAACGTTGTTTCTAATAGGGTAAACCACCCTGCCAACAGAAGATAAATAAAGCTATTTTATTCCTAATTTCAAAATCAAGATTTTAGCCTCATGCGGTGTATTTTTCCTTTTGTTCTTTAATTAATTAATATTTTAGAAGGTCGATTCCTTTAACAAAATGGCAATATTCAACCCACCCCCCCCCCCCCCATCTTAAAATGATATTCACATACAATCCCCTCTTGCTACGTTTCTGTGCTCGACACAACTAAATTGA
>CM046864.1:6794646-6971601 GCA_025617745.1 Heliocidaris erythrogramma
AGAGAGAGAGAGGGAGAGGGAGAAAGAAAAGAGAGAAAAAGACAGAGGGAAAGAATGGGAGAGAGAGAGAGAGAAATAGAGAGGGGGAGTGAGAGGGAGAGAGAGAAAGAGGGAGGTGTGACAGAGAGAGTGTGTGAATGAGATAAATGAAAGTGAGAAAGGAGAGAGAGAGATGGAAAAAATTAGCTACAAAGAGAGAGAGACATGGAAGGGAGAAAGGAAATAGATCGAGACAGAGAGGAAGAAAGAGAGAGAGAGAGAGCGATATAATGACAGAGAGAGAGAGAGAGAGAGGGAGAGAATGAGAGAGATGCAAAAAAAGTGACAAGGGAGAGAGAATGGAGTTACAGAGAGAGAGAAAAAAAAGGAAGGAAAAACTGATAATTGGTGACGGAGAGAGAGAGAGAGAGAGAAGGGGGGGGGGGGGGGGAGTAACGAAGAAGACGATCATCTTGTGCGGTTTTTAAATTATAGTTCATAAATTTTCACCGTGACATTCCAATATAAGTGTACAAGATACAAATCGATTCAGTGATTAACACAGAACAATTAAAAATATATATATAATCAAACAAAGATGAATGTACTAAGAAAAACGAGGAATAAAGTGAAATGAAATAAAATGAAGCAAATTAAATGAAATAAAAGATGGAAGGCAAATAAATGAATGTGAAAGTATGATATCCCAAAGTCCCTATAATTCCAATGTTGTTGATAATGGAATGAGTGTAGGTTAAAATCTCCCATAATAAAACAATGTTTGTTATCAAGAAAAGGTGAGGTTTAATATACTATTAATACATGGTTGGGAGTGCGTTGGTGCGATCTGGCAACACAAAGGTTTTTATCGTGGCGTACTATACGCAAGAGGCGCAAGCCGAGTGTGTTTGTCACGACGATAAAAACCTGCGTGTTGCCAGATCGCACTAACGCACGAACTCACAACCATGTATTAATAGTTTTATAAAACGAGTCGGTAATATGACTATGAAGTCTTTTTGCACGGTCACGTGGTGTTATTTGACCAATCAGGATGGCTACAGCATTATAAACATGAACAAAAATGACACGACGATCAAAACCTGCGTGTTGCCAGATCGCACTAACGCACGAACTCACAACTATGTATTAATAGTTTTATATAACGAGTCGGCAATATGATTATGAAGTCTTTTTGCGCGGTCACGTGGTGTTATTTGACCAATCAGGATGGCTACATTCTTGAACCCGTTTTATAATATTGACTGGATAGCAGATTATAAACTTTTGAATTTCGAGGACTGTAAACCTCACGTATAATAATGATTTTGTCGCCGTGATTTTTTTAATTAAAAATTCAAGATTCAAGATTCATTTATTTTTCAGTACTAGTCCATAAGTCAAAAGTATTTACATTGTAGAAGAAACTTATGATTCAAACATAGCGCATATGAACTTTGTTTAACATGTTGTGTTTCTAAAATAAATGTTATAACAGAGGGAGGTGTACACACGTTTCAAATGTTTCTTGATTTTATTTTAATCATTCCTTTTATTTCATATCATGAAGGAATACAAGAATACATTTAGACCAGGCCCATGTTCCCTTCCCGAAAGTATGGCAGGTTGCACAGCATTATAAACATGAACAATGGTAAAAAAAATCATTTTACAAAATATCAGCACAATACGGGATCGTAAATTTGACAGGCAAATGAAAAAAAGCCCCAATAATATATAAACATGTACATATTTGAAACGATTCAGTATGATTCAGTTATGGAGTAAAGAAGGTTTGAGATATATTATATAGTTATACACACACACACACACACACACACACACACACATACACACACAAAGGTTTTACTTCCGAGGACAACTATTGTTCCTCTATTGTTACTCGTCCTCGGACAGTCGACGGAATAAAGCACAAATTGATTGTTCGACGTTCGAGGACTATTGACCGGCTTCCGAGGACCATTGTTGTCATCATTTTTTTTTTGTTCTCTGTCCGAAAATGTCCTCGGGGGGGGGGGGGGTGGCAGTGGCAGTGGCGTATCCAGCCATTGGGGGAAGCTGGTGTAGCTTCTTCTTGAAGGCCCAGGAAAAAAATAGTATAACTTGCTATGTTCATGATGCTTGCACAAGGACGGAGCTGTCCAGATACATTTAACCCTGTCTAGGAAGCATCCTGACCCTCCCCCTTATCAATTTCAGGATAAACCACTGTGGGTGTGCATTATAGGGCTAATGATTGAATGATTGTCCAAAGCGATTATATATATCAGAGAACATGCAGTTACTGCCATAAAGACACTTTTATCAAATTCAAGAATGAGGCATTTTTGCGCAAACCAAAGTTGAGTACCAAAAATGCTGATAAATTGAATATCTACTGTTAGAGATTTATGTCACATTTGGCTGCCCATAGTTAACCCACACATTTAGACCATGGTTTAAGTTAAACCGGAGTTCAGAATACGGGTCATTGAGTTCATTTGTAACTTCATGGTTACATACACACAGTTTAGTGTGTATGCAACTCTATGGTTTCACGGCGGTCGCCGGGGGGGGGGGGGGGGGGGGGGGGGGGGGGGAGTGTCTCATTGAGGCCGGTACGGTACATCATCCACGTGAAAACAGATAAAAGGTGTACCTTTTCAGCAATAAGTGTATAACCCGGGTTACGCGTTTAGGGTTATCAAAAAAGCAACAATCAAGGAAAAGGGTATAACATTCAGAGACTGATAAAAAGAAGATCCGTGCAAGGAGGGGGGAGAGGGGATAGTTCGGTGTTCCAAATTAGGTTAAATTTCTTTTACAGTTCCTTTTTTGATAAAAAGAAGTCTATGATAATGATGTAGGCCTATTAATAGGATGTAAAATTCCAGCCAAGATATAAAAGCGCCATTAATGGTATAACATAGGGGATAGACGGGTTTTCCTGTTTAGGGTATCAAAATCTGTATATCGCTTCAAATATATTATTCATTCCCTTATGACAGTCTAAACCGATCTGTAGACACCATACGGGGGAGGGGAGGTGTAGGAGATCACGTTTCTGTTGCCACGTGTAAAGAAGGAACCCCTCCCCCACAACCAAACCAACCGAAATTTCCTTCGAAAATATTTCCTTTAAGATATGGATACGTATACGATATTACTCCCGTCTCCCCTCGCGCTGGGGTGACAGGAGGGTAGTAGGGAGAAGTCAATCCGTCGGTCCTCTCAAGACCCATATAAGGGGGCCATAATCCCCCTGAAAAGAAAGTGACAATAATTTCTTTTCCCCTCACTTTTGCATCCTTTACAAGGGACGTACCGCTAATTATGCACGTTATGTTTTCATGGCCTTCATTTCTCTGAGTATTAAACCACAGAACATGGCAATACCAAATCGCTCCCTCTAGGTCTATGCATGGATATTCTACTCGAACATAATTCATGACATAGATACATGTTATTCATGACACGTTATTCATGACATACATGACATACATATCCCCTTTTTTATTCACTCATGATGGTTTAGATATATTCTTTGTAATTCTCTGTAATTCTTTGTAATTACAGTAATTAGAGTAATTAGAGTAAATATAGTAATTACAGTAGAAAAAAAAATCAGAGTATAAAAAAAAAATTAGTATATAAAAAAGTACACACTTTGAAAATATTCTCCAAAATCATAATTTCACAATATCGATATGATTTTTATCTTATACAATTATGGGTGAGGGTCTGTTCCATTGGATGACACTGAGTACTGACACTATTTTTAGGCTTGATCGAGTACTGGCTACTTTTGTAAAACTCGCAAAAATCGGTTTGCGCAAAAATGACTCAGTCTTGAATTTGACCAAAGTGCCTATATGGCAGTAACTGCATTTTCTCTGTTAGGTATCAATGATTGATTTTAACAGTCATTTAAACATTAATCTCATACCTAGCCGCACACTCCAAACCCACACACATGCACACACACTCGCAACACAAAACTTTGCTGATTATGTCTTTCGGCACAAAATTCCATTTTTACTGGAGTATGTCGAAAGGATGCAAATTACAAACATTACAGAAAGATGGACCTTAAATGTTCCATTTTAAAGAAAAGGGACAGAGAAAAAAACAAACAAACTGGTTTTGGACTTTTAATTTGGTTCCTTTCTTAGCCCAATCTCTTCCAACCAGTTGACGGTGTGTTACTGTCTGGGGCATGTCGAAAGGATGACTGTACTGCATGATGATATCTTTACGTTTAATTGAAAAAATGTTTTTTTTTTTTTTTTTTTTTTTTTTTTTTTAATGTGCTCCTCGTGTAAATTTTTCATACAAGACGTTGTTTATGGGGTCTTGTACCTTTTAAGAAATTTCAAGAAGAAAATATGTAAATTTAAGGGTTCTCCTCCCCCGCTATTGCTTTCAATCTTTCCAACACTCTTCAGGCAAAAATGGGTATTGATGCACATCGTGCTGGAAATACACCACCTGTAATGGTGATGACAGTTGTGGGGGGGGGGGGGGTGGCAGTGGCAGTGGCGTATCCAGCCATTGGGGGAAGCTGGTGTAGCTTCTTCTTGAAGGCCCAGGAAAAAAATAGTATAACTTGCTATGTTCATGATGCTTGCACAGGGACGGAGCTGTCCAGATACATTTAACCCTGTCTAGGAAGCATCCTGACCCTCCCCCTTATCAATTTCTGGATAAACCACTGTGGGTGTGCATTATAGGGCTAATGATTGAATGATTGTCCAAAGCGATTATATATATCAGAGAACATGCAGTTACTGCCATAAAGACACTTTTATCAAATTCAAGAATGAGGCATTTTTGCGCAAACCAATTTTTGCAGGTTTTACAAAAGAACTCACTCAAGCGTAAAATATTGCGAATACTCAAAAAGTCATCCGATGAAACAGACCCTCACCCATAATTGTATTTTTTTTAAATATTGTATAATGTATAACGCATTGTATAATGTTGATTCTGTTTTAAAATTTCAGCCTGACGATGGAGTTTCCATGACTCATAAGCATTTACCATTCCTTCACATGCTATGTGTTCTTTGTTGTTTTTATTTTGAAATTGACTACTGTATAGTTTGCTTCAATTTGTACATTATGATAAATAAGTTAAGTACTTAAGTTATTTTAATATAGGAAATTTAATGAAACAATGATCTGTCAATCAATTGACTGCCCATGGACTATTAAATTTTCTCATTTCCATAAGCTTAATACAAGAACCACCCTGTTCCCAATAGATTAACCCCATGCCTACTGAATTCTCTCATTCCCATAGGCTCAGTTCAGGGACCAACTGGTCCTCGGAGGCAAAGGGTTAAAATTAAATCAAAACGAACTATGATCACGCAGAAATTTTGTTTGCCATCTACATGTATTCATTTGAAACTAAATATTGAAAAACTATTTTCCTTTTGACTACGTGCAATTTATCATGTTCTATCGGAGGCCTCTCATAAATTGCGTGTCTGTCTACCATTTGGAAGAAAAACCTTGTCGTTTCACTCATTGACATTAAAAAACCGTAAAACTGTAATTTTTGTATTTTCATCACTACGCTTTTACTTAGAATAAAACACTCTTTTTGGCCACTCGAGCATTTTAGGATAAATCTAATACCACAGTCCAAATAAATTTTACAGTTGTTATACACACTGATGTTTATATGGCGATCTCGAAAATTCTTTCTTTCATTAACATTAACAAAAAAGTAGAATGTTTTTTTTTTTAATTTTATTCGGGGCGTTTTTACAAGGAATGAAGTTTCCTCTTGCGCGCTAAAGTATTTTATAAAATAGAATCTGACACCATAGATCGAACAAAGTGTACCATTGCTATACACTTATCCTTAACCAACAATGTTTTTATTGAATACGCATTGGATTTTGGCTGATAAATAGCAAGATACTAGCAATACAAATATGCTGTGAAGATTTCACGTCCTAAAGCGGCATATTTAACAAATGAGAAGCAAACAACTATTTAGGTGCCTGGTCAGGGATATAAACTCCCAACAACTTCAGCATGCATTATACACCATACACGCGTTCAAAACCTACAAACAGTGACACATATGCAATCGCCGTGCGAAGCCTTGAGATTGTTGCGCGGGGAGCCGTCGCGTCGCGTCGGGGTGGAAACTTCCTAGCGTAGGGCAATATATATTGCCGTGATGTAGCGTTCCTTACATATATTAAAAAAAAAAAAAACCGGAAATCATTAATGAATACCAATCGTCTCGTACAAACATCTTTTGGTATATGGACAACAACATGAGACTATATTTAACACGTTTCTTACCAAAACTGTACATGAGCTTTAAAATAAAATAATTAAAAATAAATAACCATTTTTAAAAATATCTTTGAGAAGCTTCTGCGTGATATGAATGATTATCTACGTCTTGTAGGTCAACTTTCTTGAAAATAGGTATGACCTTTACAATCTTAATTTTATTAGGAACAGTGTCATATGTTAGTGATAGTTTCTTCTCTAACACACATTTTCAATCTATTTCATGAAATAATATAATTTTTAATAAAACAGTTGTTATACCATTATACACGGATCTATTTCTAGCTTTCAATTGCTTACAATGTTACAAGTTAACAAACATAAACTAAAGTGAAATTTTGTTCATTAAAAAAGAATGCGTTTGTATATTGGGATCGGGAACTGGGCAAGGTTAGGGCCTATGTTCACGAAAAAAAGTAATCAAATGCATTGGTCAATCAGGTTTGATTATCTATATGTTCACCCTCAACATGAATGATACTAAAGTCAGACTGATTTTTACTTTTTTATTTAAAACTTTCCATATACTTTTGATATCGAACTGAAATGTATTGAATTTATTTGAATAATGAGTATATCTATTATTATTCCTTTCGTTTGGTCTGGCCTTATATTTATATAATATAGTAATTTTTTGTTTCTGTTTATTGACATTAGAGGAGCTTTTGAGATCCAAGGAGATTTTGGAATGTGTATGTAGTTTATGCAGGCAGGACGCTGTACTGGTGTGTTGGTGTCAAACAATTCAGTAAATATATAAATATATTTATTACATCCTAGATTGGAATCTTCAATGTTGTATACTGTTGCCAGTTAATAAACGAGAGACTTTCTTTGAATCTGATAACACTCGAATTCCGTGCTATTTCTATTACCTGATGAAGACGACTGTGTGATGTTTGATACGAAGGAAATATTGGGAAACGATCGAACAAGCCAGAGGCAACGATGCCAAAGAAAACGAGGGAAGGTACATTAGCATGATTAGGAAGATAATATCTATTAGGAATAATGATTTGTCGAAAATTCGGGTAGTTTTGGTTTTAGGTTATCTAAAAAGTCCCTACAATTCGAATTTTGTTGATAAAGGGATAAGTTGAAGTCTCCCATGACAAAGCAAGGTTTGTTATCAAGAAAAGGTGAGGCCAATATTGACTAGATAGCAGATATAAACTCAATACCATTGGCATTGGGAGGCCTGTAAACTTCACAAATAATATTAATTTTATCGCCGTGATTTTTTTTAGATTCAATGAATAAACATTCCATATCTTTGGTCATAATTATGTGTTAGTTCGGGTCTCGTAAAAATATATTTGAATCCCTCCATTGAAAATAATGAAGGAGATGAGTCAATGAACCCGGTCTCGCATAAGCCAAGTACTGAATAATCTGCATTTTAATCATAAATGAATCATTGAAATTTGTCAGAGTTTCTGTTGAAGCTACGTGCATTGTATGGAGTAGAGAAAGTGCTTTTTTATAATTAGATGAAACATTCTTAGATAAGTGATAAATTAATACATATACAGAATGTTGCTTTGACTTCTCTTTATTATTCTTCTTCTCACTTCGTCCTCATTTTCATGGTTATTTTAAGGGGTACGTGAGGCAGGTGACCCCACGTCAAACACTTTTCTATTGATTGGTACATATCACTAGGTTCTGTAATATTGAATTAATTTGATTTGATTTGATTGATTTATTTTTTCCGTTTGAAAATAATCAGACATGATACATATCGGTTCAATAAAAAGGTAATAACTTTATATATAACAAATTAAAAGAAATATACTGTACCCTGGGTGGGCCTAATTTGATGTAAACGATGATATCTTCTATTGTTTTGGGATAAAAAGTAGGATATCATGATAACATGATAACATGAATGAGCGCGTGCGCTGTTCAGATTAGTTTGCACATGCGCATTCAATGTGGGAGATACCCATCGATCTCTACCTTACATTTAAAACAACACACGCACAAAGATTTTTGAAAACTCAGTTTAGCCCATAGTTCAGAGTCACCTTTAGTGAGGATTTTTCATTATTCTTTGAACAAGGATGCTATTGATTACATAAATAACATGAGACAATAGAGCAAAAAATAGAGAATATCTTTTATTCCATTTCCGTTGCAATATACTGTGACGATCATGAATAAGAACAATCAAATACAATTGATCAACAATAAAAACCACACAAAAAGCAATCTAAGTATCTAAATTGCCAACGCGGAGTGGAATGTATATTTACTATTTTAGGGTAAAACTTGACAAGTTTGGTTGCATTTTGTAATTTCATTCACATAGGTTCATTGATGTGAAAGATGGGAATAATCAATGCCAAGTTGAGGAGTCAAACAAGTTAATTTATTTATACAATTCGGCAAACTTTTTGCCTCATTTTGCCCGTATTCTACCAAAAATTAAAACCAAGAAGGTTTTAACATGTTTAAGCTCGGTCTATAATGTCGGGTAAACAAAAGAATTTGTACCGAGGCCTGGGTGGTCTCTAACATACATTTAGTCCACAATCGGGATTTAACTTTCCTTTGTAAATTATATTACCTTCGTTTATGGTTTGGTACTTGGCGCAACATTTCCATGGTTATTTCCTCATCGGAAAAAGGACTGAGGAAATATGTTGATAATTAACTCAATTTACTGGATTGATATTTGATATCAACTGAAACTTTAAATAATAGTAAAGTAAACGAGGGTGGAACTTGGATAAGCTTAACCTTGAAATCGAAAAGAGAAGAACGTTAGTTGATGCTAACATCCTTGTTTAAATGCATCAAATACTTAATAGTGGAAAAAATGAATTAATGGTCAACTTTTGTCTAAGAGTAATATTCAGCCAAAACTGAAATAAAAAATGAAAGCAATTATTTGTTATAAAACAAAGAACAAGGACATAATCTCAATTAATCACTTCAAACGAAAGTCATCAACAAACTTCAGCAAATAAAAAGCAACTTTGCGGGGGAAAAATTGTGTAAAGATATAATAAAAAATTAGGTTAATGTCCTTGATATGTTTTTTTTCATGTGAGCTTTATCTATTTGTTCATAGTTGTCTGTCTTTTATTGTTTTACATAATTGTTTAAATTATGATGGGAATAATCAATGCCAAGTTGAGGAGTCAAACAAGTTAATTTATTTATACAATTCGGCAAACTGTTTGCCTCATTTTGCCCGTAATCTACCAAAAATTAAAACCCCTAGAAGGTTTTAACATGTTTAAGCTCGGTCTATAATGTCGGGTAAACACAAGAATTGGTACCGAGCCCTGGGTGGTCTCTAACATACATTTAGTCCTCAATCGGGATTTAACTGAATTTTTAGTATACGGGCCAATGGGTTTGGGGCATAAGAGCATGCTTGGTAATTGTGAGGGACGTCGATGGAAGGGGCTGCAACGTTCGTTTATTGTTCAATTAAGACTTTTTACTACCAATCAATGACTTATAAAATAGCTGGAAGAACATTCTTTAAACAAATATTACATGATATATGTCATGTTTAAAATCTGCTCTCTCATATTCATGTGCAAACTTATTGTAAAGATGCTGAAATTACCATCCATTTTACTTGATTCATGATTATTGAAATGAACAAATTATGAAGTAGCAATAATAACACAACTTAAAATGCAGTTTCGATTTCAAGTTTCAAATTTTCTATATTTTTCCACATATGTCTTTTACACTTTTTAACAGTTAATAAAGAGCAAGAACTGAAGAACTATATATGGCAAGTTTCTAGGATTCGATGGCTTTACTCGTATGTGTCTACAAAGGCGTACGTGGACAATCAACTTTCTAGTTTCTAAATTTAGCAATAGAGAGTAATTTAAAAGAGAAAAAAAGCATTGCTGCAGTGTACAGATTTCTAAGCCTATTTATAATCACTTGATTAATGTTTCACTTTCCTTTGTAAATTATATTACCTTCGTTTATGGTTTGGTACTTGGCGCAACATTTCCATGGTTATTTCCTCATCGGAAAAAGGACTTTGAGGAAATATGTTGATAATTAACTCAATTTACTGGATTGATATTTGATATCAACTGAAACTTTAAATAATAGTAAAGTAAACGAGGGTGGAACTTGGCTAAGCTTAACCTTGAAATCGAAAAGAGAAGAACGCTAGTTGATGTTAACATCCTTGTTTAAATGCATCAAATACTTAATAGTGGAAAAAATGAATTAATGGTCAACTTTTGTCTAAGAGTAATATTCAGCCAAAACTGAAATAAAAAATGAAAGCAATTATTTGTTATAAAACAAAGAACAAGGACATAATCTCAATTTAATCACTTCAAGCGAAAGTCATCAACAAATTTCAGCAAATAAATAGCAACTTTGCAGGGGAAAAATAGTGTAAAGATATTAATAAAAAAACTAGGTTAATCTCCTTGATATGTTTCATGTGAGCTTTATCTATTCGTTCATAGTTGTCTGTCTTTTATTGTTTTACATAATTGTTTAAATTATGATGCACACTCTCGAATTCTCTGTCTGTCTCCATTTCACTACATATTAAGCCCGTTCTGTCTGTCCGTCTCTCTCTCTCTCTCTCTCTATCACCTCTTTCGCATCAAACACATACGCACACACCCAACCACGAGCATTTAAGCAATCTTACTCTCTCTGTCTGTCTCTTTCTTTTGCTACAGCACCTCTTCCCCTCAGCAACTTTCTCCCTCTCTTTACCTAGCTCTTTCCGCCAGTCTCTCTTTCACATTATCTACCCAATGCTCAGTCCCTTATATCTCGCCTTTTCGACATAAGGAGAGAGAAGGGAGAGCGAGGGAGAAATAGATAGAGAGAGGGAGAGAGAGAAGGGGGG
Source organism: Heliocidaris erythrogramma (assembly GCA_025617745.1). Taxonomy (NCBI): domain Eukaryota; kingdom Metazoa; phylum Echinodermata; class Echinoidea; order Camarodonta; family Echinometridae; genus Heliocidaris; species Heliocidaris erythrogramma. Next base: position 6,805,798 of record CM046864.1, read on the forward strand.
GGGGGGGGGGGGGGGGGGGGGGGAGAGAAGAAAGTGAAAGCAGAGAAGGCAAATTAAAAAAAAATAAATAAAGAGACCCTTCGATCCCTACCCACACACTTTATTGCTATTTTTGTAGAATTGCTCGACATTTTTCCTAGTTCACACTACATGAAAAAAAATTGAAATGGTTAATGAAAACATTAAAAAGCAATTCTGAAAAAGGAAAAAGAGAGAGAGAGAGAGGGGGGGGGGGGGGGGATAGAGAGATGAGTGGGAAAGAAAGATAGTAATGGGTTAGTACAAAGCTTCATGAAGGAAAGTAGAAAACAAGTAAAGATGGAGGGAATGAACGATGTGGCGAAGGAGGAAGGCCCTGATTTTTTTTTACACTTGTCATCAATAACTTCCAAAGTTCTATAAACTAATTTGCTCTTTGCCAATCATATGCAAGGATTGCTGTAGGTTATATCAAGTTATTGCGTGCGCAATCAATGTTGGAGAAACCCAAGTCGTGGATCTCATATCATCGCATACACTTGATATATTCGACTCGGGTTGTGTTTTTTCTACAGTGTCTGCAATATAAAATATACAATAAGGTTAGTTTAGACATGTTTTTTTAATAAACTGCTGAATTTCTCGTAAAACAGTGATGAAACAGTGTGGTCTTTAACTTTCTCAATGAATGGAAAGGCAAGTGCGGGGGGGGGGGGGGGGGGGGGATCTGCGCCCTGGACTCATCTATGCAAGCTTTGGATTCGAATATAGCCAATCATTTTCCATGTACGATATAAATCTAATTTTGGGTGTGTCCGTGCGCTCCCGATAATGATGTCATTGTGATTCAGTCTTTATGGGGCTTTCAAGCAGATAGCACGCAATTTATCTTGGCTCATCACTTTTTTCCATATTTTGGTAAGTTATGATTATTACTATAATTTACCTCAGAGTTTGTAATCGAAGCACAATGGAGAGGGCTAGTCGCCATGAATAGATTAAACCTATGAACCTTTTGGCTACATTTTATTTTCAAAATTGGTTAGATGGATGCCTACAAAGTGTACGCGGTTCTTTTTCTTGGTCGAGAACGGACAAACAAATAATAGTAGTAATAATAATAATAATGATGATGATAATAATGAATATATTTAAAATAATTATAAGAATGTTAGATTTATTTAGCGCTTAAATAGTAGACCAGCCAAACATCCAAAAAGGCTCTAGAAAAAGATTCGACGGCATTTTGGGGTAATGCTCGGCATCCATGTTTAAAGTCTTGCAAAAATACTGACGAATAACCTACGGGCGGATGCCACGCGCATTTTTGCCTAAAAATGCCATTTTGGGCTCAAAATTTGAAAGAATGTCAAAAATCACGATTTTCATTTTTTTGGACCTAATATGTAATATCCGATTCAGACTTTTCAAGTGATATCAGATTTATTTTGAGTTTCAACTTATAAACCCTATTAATATACAATTGAAAGTTGGATATTACACACACATGTATGGCATAATGAAACATAAAACTGTGATTTACTCAAAGTAATAGGTTGTTAAAACTACCATTATGTCAAAGTTTTTTACCCAAAGCAATTTGTCATTTTAAACACTTTTTCTTGATTAAACATATCATGTATATTGTCATGTCACACACAGAAAAGAAATTATCCGATAAGGTGATAGATAACTCATTTTATGTTATCCCAAATGGAACGATGTATTTTTACTGGATGCGCATTTCACTGAAAAACTCTATTTGAAGGTACATCTAGAGTGTACATGTACAAAGGCAGTTATCCCATGTATTATCAGTGTAGTCTATGGGCCAAAAACTGAAGTGTCCCCACCTCCTTAGAAATAATCTTAAATGAGTTTTTTTCTGTTAGATGGGACCATTAACTCTCAAAATGTGCTTCTTTGCCCTAAATTAAAACGTGGGCGTGACCACAAGGGCTATTACCATGGCAACGGATCAAAAACAATAGGATTTAAGAAATTGTCATGTATTCATGATTAAGAAAGCACAAAAACACATTGTAACATTCTAAAGTAATGTATCAAGAGTTTCTCACTTGATTAAAACCCAAATAAGAGTTATACAAGGTGTCCGTCGTGTTTGAAAATGGCTGTTTCCATGGAAACAGTAAGAACAAGAATGATATTTGAGCAAAATCCCTTGATGCTACCTTAAAAAGAGGTAAGTATTGATATTGACCATTATTATTTTCTCTTTTACAGGACACTCACTTATACATTTTTTAGTAAATGGGTGATAGATGTGACTACGACATGTGTAGGCCGTTACCATGGTAACAAATATATTATTGTGTTGTATTTCTAACAAAATACTATGGTTGTTTTCAACATGAAATAATGGTAAACATCTAATAACTTTTGCCGTCTGTTTGATTATATTAAAAATTTTAGTTAATTGGAGTAGAGCTATATTTGATTTATAAAAACTGTTGCCATGGAAACAGAATGTTAATGAAGATGAAATCTTTCAAAGAAAGAAATGTAACCTACCAATACAAAATAAAATGTTAAACTGAATTTCAACAATATCAAATGAATCTTATTATTTTTCACCGTAGCTATCAGAATCAGCTTGTTTGTCTTAAAGGCCAAGTCTACCCAAATAATGAGTTTAGTTGAATCAGTAGAGTTAAATTAAATAAACGAAACAGTAAAAAATATCAATATCGGATAAAAATAAGAGATTTACGGCATTTTGAAGTTTTGCATTGTTTCGTAAAACAGTGGTATGCTTAACATGGGCTGTATGCAAATTAGTGATCCGGTGATGTCATGAGCTCACATTTCGTTTTGTATTTTATTATATGAAATTTCAAATATTTCATTTTTTCATCGATGTTTATAAAGATTCTCTTCATTGTATCACAATAAGTTATAATAATGATGATCGTACACATTCTACGAGGAGTCAAACTTTGTTTTACATTCTTCGAGAAGAAAACTGAAATATTTGAAATTTCATATAATAAAATACAAAAGGAAAAGTGACCTTATGGCATTATCGGCTCAATAATTTGCATAAAGCCAATGTTATGCATATCATTGTTTCATGAAACAATGCAAAACATTAACATTAATATTTTAACCTTTTTTTTGTTTAATTTAATTTTATTGAATTAACTCAATTTTGGGGTTGAACTTGTCCTTTAAAGTCGGCTGCGGATGTGTTCCTCATGGACGTTGTCATGGTTAATAATGAGTTACATATCAGAAAGTATTGTAATTTGAAAATTACCACACATTCCTAATTGAACAACATGCAAGCAAATGTCCATTCTTAATATATATATTCTGAGCTTTCAATTCAAATCTTTCTAGATATTAGAAAAAAGTGTTTTGACTAAACAGTGTCAAAATTGTTGCTCGCTCACAAACTTTAAAAGCTGTAAAGCTGATTTTGAGCTATATAGCACCCACCCCATCAAAATTACTTCTGCATGGCTTTCATCATTTGGTCGACCACTCGGAAGTCGGTCTTGCCAAGGTATATTGATAATGTACCAAAATCATGGGCCAGGATGGGCCAGTCACAGAGCAGTTCCCTATAACCGAATTGCACTCCCAAATCTGCCCCTGGCAGTGTCCAACTATTTTATTGTAGTGCAAGTGGTTAAGTCTGATCGGGCCTTTACTGTCAGAGACACAGAACTTATGGATGATAAAACCCCTCTCTTTTAACATGTTATGGTTGATGCTAATGTGAAGCTTATTATCAGACCAACAAAGTACACTCATGCATCAAGTTAAAAGAATAAATGAATAAATAATCAATTAAAGTCTACAAATGAAATGAATATAATCATTATGCAGAATTATTCAAGGATTAATCATCAGTTTTTAACATTATACTTGTAATTATTTAAATAATGCTGAATCATATTTACCCCAAAATTTTAAGTTACAATTTGCTATATTGCATACTAAATCAATGGTTGAAAAATTCTTTGATATCTCGGTTTTTCTTTTAATTTGTCGTGAAAAAGCCAAACTTTATTTCATTTTTATTATATAAGTTTTCGTTAACTATATCTGGAAAATGATATATGTTATATGAACATTATAACATTAATACATATCATTATGGTTGATTATAAATTCACTGTGCGGTCCACATAGGATTTTCCTTTAAAAAAATATAAAGTCATGTGAATGCAACGGGTCAATCTCCAGGAGGTGGAACATCATATCAGAAAGTGAGAGAAATAAACAACAATATTCATTGATGATGCGTCACGTATCCATATAGAGATAATGGAATTATACTCTTGGGAAGAGCAGACTTAAGTATTAAGAGGGTTATGTATGATATTGTGTATTGTATTATGTAAACACAGTAAAACAACCGGGACTCTAGTGGAGTAATGTACATTTATTCTAATATGCAAGTCAATGAATGTGCAAATCTGTGCAAAAAGAAATTACCACACAGTCAGCACATTTAATCTTTGATGGGATATGATTTTATATTTTCATAATGAAAGACAGAGATGATTTTTATCTTGTAATAGATAGTATATAATATTATTACAAAATAAATCCTTAGTTGTATACATGGAATCTAATTTAAGGTCATTTATTATAACTTTCCTTGGGATCAGGGGTGTGGATCTGTGTTCATGATTGGGGGATGACCGGCGAGAGGAAGGTGCGGGGGCGGGGGTATCCCCCTCCCACACCAGGGACTTTTTCAAATATCTGTCTATAAAACTTGCATTTAGAGCATCCCGGCATGGTTTTCTGTATGATTAAATGTTGTTAAATAATGAATTTGGATAATTAGTAGTTTTAAGTTGATGTATCGTAATTCTCACATCCAAAAATATTGGGGGATTATACGGGCCATCCCCCACCTCAAATTTCAGGGGGAATATATAACCCCCAGCCCCCCCCCCCCCCCCCCACCCGCCCGGGATCGACACCCGTTTTTGGGAATCTCGATACCGCTTAGCTATCTCTTCCCTTTACATGAAAAATCCCTGCTAATTGTTCCATGTTCTAACCAATATTGTACATCTGACAGTCGGAGACATGCAAAAGTGGTACGTTCTGGGCGTGAACAGTTTCTCATCTTAAAAATATCCCCAAAGTACCCCTTTTTCTTTATAATGTGTGCTTATTCAGTAGAATTGTTGGGAGTTCTGTTACATTACATCACAGCACAGCAGAATAACTAATATAGTAGCTATATATATTTATCTAATTATTAACAAAATGTTCTCTTTTCACCTCTAAAAATGTCCCTTTTGTAAATATACGTTCCTTTTTCATAAAACCCCTATTCAAATCTGATACGTGCCCCTTTTCCTTCGATAAGTGTTTTTTTTTCCCTTTGCAACAACATTTTTTTTGTGCATTCTCATAAGCTGATAAGTACCCCTTCATCTGTTATCCCCCTATTCTGAGAGTTACCTGTTTTACTTAGACAAATACCCCTATTCATTTTTTTCAATAAAGTGATCCTTTCCTTCTAATAGGTGCTCTTTTTCATCTCGGTTGAGTGCCATATTTATCCTCAATATTATTGCCCCTTTCATTCTGATACATGGCGTTTTCCTTCCATTAAGTGCCCTTTTGACCCCTAAAAAGAGTCATTTATTTTATAAAATATCTTGTGCCCGCCCCGCTTCGGAGAAAGAAGATCCCGTTTATGCTACCAATTATTATTTTAAAAAAAGTTTAAATAAAATTTGCATTCCCTTAAATACGATTTGCCCCCCCCCCCCCCCTTTGTAGAAAGAGGATCCCGTTTATGCTATACATTATTATCAAAAGACAAGTGTCAACAAAGTTTGATCGGTCGCTACGCTCGCTCACCTAATCAAAATTAACAATCCCTTAAATACGATTGTGTCCGCCCCGCCCCTTGCGAAGAAAATTCCGTTTATGCTGCCAATTTATTTCAATGAGAGATATTACTATTTTTTCCGCTCGCTCTCTACACTCGCGCGCCCAGTCAAAACCTAACATTCCCTTAAATATGATAATTATTAAAATCGAACATTAGAAAAGGGGCTCGCTCGCGAATATGAAATTAACACTCATTTGATGTGGAACAAGTGATTGTAGGTGGTGCTTTAATTAGATATTGGCAAGGAAAAAAAAATTATTCGAATTAGCCGGGGTAATAATGTGATACTTTGTATTAAGCGCAGTAGAGTATATTCATATAGTGGCTTCGCTATATAAATGGAACATATTATTATTATTATCAAATAGAGGTGTCGTGGGGTCTAGTAGATACGTCACCGGATTGTGGATCTCATGGTTCGCTGTTCGAATCCCGCCATGGCACGAATGTCCTTTGGCAAGACATTCATCTACATTCGCCACTCTCCACCCAGGTGTAGTAAATGGGTACATGGTAGGAATTTATTCCTTGACTGCTTTCAGCGCCTTATAGGGCACCTGGGCTAAAGCCAGCTTAATAACACTACTTCGGCGCTTAGAAACATATGTATTCAGCGCAATATAAATGTTATGTATTATTATTTATCATTAAATGAAAATACACTCACGGTTGATATAGGTTGAGAACAAATTATTCAGTTAATTGCTTCTGCACATGCCCCTCCCCCCCAAAAAAAATAATAATGTTGTCGTTCACAAACAAAGGTTTATCGGTTATCGGTGGCACACTCAGAAAGGCCTAGCGACGCCCACGAGTCTATCCAGTCTTTCATGATGACATTGTACTTTGAACTCCACTAGGATGACTTTTTTCCTTTTCATAAGAATCTGATGTCACCGGCGGATCCAGGATTTTCCAAAGTGGGGGGAGTCTCGATGTGAAAGAGATACGCGAAAAAACGAAAGAAAAAAGGAAAGGTCAAAATAGGGGGCTGAAGTCCTAGTTGTCAATCAGGGATAATTTAAAAAAGCTCCGCCAAAAGCCCCCCCCCCCCCCCCCCCCCCGATCCACCACTGGGTATCACAGCCCGCTATGCTCGATTGGAAATTAAAGGAATATACAGACCCTCACACTCAACTGCACTCTGTAATGTAAAGAAAGAAACAAATAGGATAATTTGAATCTTTCCCGAGATGGCTTCAAAATGTGGGGTATATAATGTCTAAAACTTATGTATTCACTTTAACGTTTTATGCCTTTCCCTTTTCCCTAAAAAGTGCCTTTTCTGTTATTGCCCCTTGTGCATGCCCCCTTTCCCACAGAAGTTCTTTTTCTGCTAGTGTCTACTTTACCCCGCCCCCCCCCCCAATCACGAGACGCTTTGCCGCCCTGGTCTGTTACCAATATTAATTAGTTGCCAACTCGTGATTTTAAGTCTCTACACTCTACATCTCTACCGTATTTAGTCGCCAGCTAACCTTAATGAATATCATCGATATACATGTATGTATATGATCTTTGTGTGACTTTCAATAATAAATTTCCAAAGATGACTTTTTACAGTTCTTATTTTAGATGACAATCGACAAAGTTACGGGTCATGTTTTTTTTTTTGTAATCCTGTAGTCTCATTAGTACATGGATTTTTATCCACATTTCACATTCGGCTTAACATTACATAATATACTCAATTTGTTAGTTTTGAAATATTCATAGCCGTTTATTATTGTTTTTACTTATTATTTTATTACTTATATTTTTATTATGTAACTATATTTTTTTTGTTATAAATTGTTACCAATTTATGCCATACCTTATTGTTTATTCCTGTTGCATCAGGAACATGATGCAAAACAGTTTTATACTGATCATGCTTTTATCCTGTATGAATAAGTTCAAATAAATCGATACATAAATACAGTGCTTATCAAAAATAGTATACAACTCTGATAGCTTCTAGTTAAAATGTTGTAATCGATGTGACTTTAAAATTTACTTCATGGTGAAGAATAGCTTATTGTCTGTCTAGTAGTACCTCATTCATGACATTTCTACCATGGATGACTGAGCACCAGGGTTTTTAAAAAGAGCCAAACAATCAAAATCTCCTTGCAGACGCTGATGCAACGAATGTTGCTACTTTAGTCTAAAATATTTTGTAAAAAGTTAAATTCTCCTTTGTGCTTCAATGCTTCATTGTTTAAAGTGATGTAAGCTTCTTGTTCCAAGTGTGGGCTGACGCTGATGCAACGAATGTTGCTACTTTAGTCTAAAATATGTTGTAAAAAGTTAAATTCTCCTTTGTGCTTCAATGCTTCATTGTTTAAAGTGATGTAAGCTTCCATATGACCTTGTTGTCATGGATGACTGAGCACCAGGTTTTTTTTTAAAAGAGTCAAACAATCACAATCTTCTTGTTCCAAGTGTGGGCTGACGCTGATGCAACGAATGTTGCTATTTTAGTCTAAAATATTTTGTAAAAAGTTAAATTCTCCTTTGTGCTTCAATGCTTCATTGTTTAAAGTGACGTAAGCTTCCATATGACCTTGTTGTCATGGATGACTGAGCACCAGGGTTTTTTAAAAAGAGTCAAATAATCACAATCTTCTTGTTCCAAGTGTGGACTGACACTAATGCAACGAATGTTGCTATTTTAGTCTAAAATATTTTGTAAAAAGTTAAATTCTCCTTTGTGCTTCAATGCTTCATTGTTTAAAGTGATGTAAGCTTCCATATGACCTTGTTGTCATTGATGACTGAGCACCAGTGTTTTTTAAAAGAGTCAAACAATCACAATCTTCTTGTTCCAAGTGTGGGCTGACGCTGATGCAACGAATGTTGCTATTTTAGTCTAAAATATTTTGTAAAAAGTTAAATTCTCCTTTGTGCTTCAATGCTTCATTGTTTAAAGTGATGTAAGCTTCCATATGACCTTGTTGTCATGGATGACTGAGCACCAGGGTTTTTTAAAAAGAGTCAAATAATCACAATCTTCTTGTTCCAAGTGTGGACTGACACTAATGCAACGAATGTTGCTATTTTAGTCTAAAATATTTTGTAAAAAGTTAAATTCTCCTTTGTGCTTCAATGCTTCATTGTTTAAAGTGATGTAAGCTTCCATATGACCTTGTCATTGATGACTGAGCACCAGGGTTTTTTAAAAAGAGTCAAACAATCACAATCTTCTTGTTCCAAGTGTGGGCTGACGCTGATGCAACGAATGTTGCTATTTTAGTCTAAAATATTTTGTAAAAAGTTAAATTCTCCTTTGTGCTTCAATGCTTCATTGTTTAAAGTAATCTAAGCTTCCATATGACCTTGTTTCAATCCAGATGACAATATTTAATTTATTTCAATAGCCTTCTATCTTCCTGTCCCGTGATAACTAAAAACTGTCTGCTCATTCGTCAATAGCACCATTCCACCTGCATACGGTGCACACGGTGCTTTTGCGAATAACACATGGACTGAAAGGTTTACTGACCTCAAAGACTAAAAGAAGAAAAGAAGGATACACGTTGAGAATTAACAATGTACATTTTTAATGACTCAGTAAAAAGGCTTTCCTGAAAAAAGGGATGCAGATGAGGCCAACATTGTGTTATCAAATGGCCAAAAAAAATCTGAAATTTAGCTTGTAATGAGCCCTTTCTTGAGTTTAAGTTGATTTTAAAACCTCTTCTATTCAAATGCACAAAATCAATTGAAAATAACTCAGCAATTGTTTTCCAACTGAAGTAACTAATGCATAGTTGGTTTGACCCACACTCGCTACTTCAGCCCAAACTTGGTACAAGAGGAGTTTGACAATACTGTTTGAAAAACCTGCTGCTGAGTCATCCGTAGCAGCAAAGTTATGAATATAAGGTATCATTGCACAGAATATAAGTTGTTCTTTACTATGAAATAAATTTCAAGCTCATAGAGGTTATAAATTTATATTTTAGAAGCTAATTAAGTTGGGTATACTTTTTCATGATACGCACTGTATATAAATAAAATTTGCAATGAATCAAGTAGCAGGCCTTGTCATCATGTTCAATGTGAAAATTTTGGTATCACCCATTTAATAGCGAACACAAATCTTCTGGATCTAGATTGGAATCAAGTAAACAGAAATTCTGGTAGAAAGACAACACCACTTTTTGTATTAGCTACCAAATTTTGGTAACAGCTATTATGATAGTGGTCACATTCACAACCAACGAGCAGATTCTAATCGCTGACGGTGTTTGTTAATCTAATTGCTATATATTTTATATTGGTTAGTTACATTTCCTTCTTTAGTTGAAAGATGTCATCTTCATTAATTCTGTTTCCATGGCAACAGATTTTTTTAAATAAATCAAATTCCAAACTATATTCCAAACTAAATTTGTGAATATAATCAAACAGGCGGTAACAATAATTAGATGTTTACCATTATTTCATGTTGAAAACAAATATAGTTCTGTATTTCATTAGAAATGCAATAAATTTATTTGTTACCATGGTAACGGCCTACACATTTAGTGGTCTCCTCCATCATCCCTTTACTTAAACAAATTTTGATAAGTGAGTGTCGTGTAAAAGAGAAGATAATCACGTACAATACAAATATATTAATATTTACTTTTTTCGGTAGCATCGTTTTTTTTTTTTTTTGCTCAAATATGTTTTTTTTTTGTCTTACTGTTTCCATAGCAACAGCCATTTTCAAACATGATGGACACCTTTTGTTTGAGTTTTTATCAAGTGAGAAACTTGTGATACATTACTTTAAAATGTTATGTGTTTTGTCCTTTCTTAATCACGAATACATGACATTTTCTTAAATTCTACTGTTTGATCCGTTGCCATGGTAATAGTCCTTGTGGCCACGCCCACCTCTTATTTTAGGGCAAAGAAGCATATTCTGATAGTTAATGGTCCCATCTAACAGGGAAAAAAAATCATTTTAAGATTATTTCTAAGGGGGTGGAGACATTTCAGTTTTTGGCCCATAGACAATACTAATAAACATGGGATAATTGCCTTATACACTCTATAGATGTACCTTCAAATAGTGTTTTTCAGTCAAAATGCGCATCCAGTAAAAACACATCGTTCTGTTTGGGATATCATAAAATGAGTTATACATTACCTTATCGGATAATTTCTTTTTTGTGTGTGACATGACAATATACATGATGTTTAATCAAGAAAAGGCGTTTAAAATGACAAATTTACGTTGGGTAAAAAACGTTGAAATATTGGTAGTTTTCACAACCTATTATTTTGAGTAAATCACAGTTTTATGTTTCATTACGCCATACATGTGTGTGTAATATCCTACTTTCAATTGTGTATTAATCAGGTTTATAACTTGAAACTCAAAATAAATCTGATATCACTTGAAAAGTCTTAATCAGGTATTACATATTAGGTCAAAAAAATAAAAATCGTGATTTTTGACATTCTTTAAAATTTTGAGCCCAAAATGGCATTTTTAGGCAAAAATGCGCGTGGCATCCGCCCGTACGTTATTCGTCAGTATTTTTGCAAGACTTTAAGCATGAACGCCGAGCATTACCCAAAAATGCCGTCCAAATTAAAAAAAAATCTTCTTGGCTGGTCTACTATAATGATTAATGCTTAATTTTCTACGCGCTTAACATATACAGTGTGTCCCAGAAAAAAGCGAAGCCCTTAAAAAAGGTTATTGTGATCATACTTTGTGTTCTATGACGACAGTTATCTATTTTCCATAAACTAGAATTATTATATTTTTAATTGATACCTTGCTGGCATGCTGGCATCCATCCGTTCATACTTTAACAAGCAGCATTTTGAAAATGACATGTAAAAAACTCAGTTGTGCCGGATTTGGGTGAAACCGTGAAGAGGTTATGATCACATGCGAACATGACCCAAATGTAATATGACTATTAAAACCATATGAGAAGACTGTTTTCATCGGATTATTTTCAGTAATGAGGGCAAGGATAATGCCCTTATCATGGAATAATGATGGTCAATGTAGTGTAGATGTTGGGGGTAGAGAAAGGGCATAATTTGTATTGAAATGGTACCTGCAATCGAAATGAAAAGCAATTTTTTTTCCATTTTTCTGGACTTAAGTTTCTTTTAATATAACAAAGCGGACAGAAAAGAAAAGTAAAGTAAAGAAAAGTACAGTAAGTGGCACTTTCCATTGCTATGAAATGAGAAGCCAGATTCACTTCTGCGCTTATTCTTCTGTCATGTATTTGCCCTCACTTGATTGTCGTTTTCTTTTTCAGCGTTCTTTTTTATTCAATGCATAATAATAGTATAACAGATTCTTGAACAACACTCTATTCGCCGGAATGTCTCTGTTCTCTTTGATGAATGATGTAATTAACATGAATAACATTTATGATGCCACAAAAATATGTTAACTAAACGAATAAAGAAGAGGGTCACAACTCAGATATAACATTCTTAAATTCAACAACGCCTGAACTGCAGCTTGAAATCAATTCTAATGAGGTTTTTCCTCAGAATTTGTTTACTAATTATCGTTTGGAAAATGAGATTACGTCATTATCCCATTCAAATCATAACCAACTCTTTGGTTCACATTTTAATATTAGGAGTCTTAGCAAACATTTTGATAAGTTCTAGTTATTCATTAACGAATTAAAATTTAGTCACGGGGTCATTGGTTTTGATGATACCTGGCTCAATGAAACCTCACCTTCTTCTTAATTTGATATTCATGGTTACAGACTTATAACCAGTAACAGGTCAAAAAATTTGAATCGTGAGGTGTTAGTTGAATTTAACCATGTCAGAAGCCATTGAAAATATTTTCATTGAAATCAAAGCTACAAGCAAAGGTAATTTAATTGTTGGAGAAGGATATATGCCACCGAACTCAAACCATGTTGAATTTATTGAATCACTCCACGCCCTTTTATCAGAGAAAATACTTTGAAAACAAGATATGCATCACTACGGGCGACTATAATTTCAATATTTTAAAATGTCGAGATAATGACAACTGCCGTGATTTCCTCAATTTGATGTTGTCTAAATCTTATATTTTTCTCATGTTACATCTACACTTATTGACAATATTTTTTGTAAATAATCTATCTTCACTAGTCGCGTCTTGTATAATGGTATCTGATGTTTCTGACCATTATCCCAGTTATGCTCTCATATAGTCATTCACGACAAATAATTGTGATCGTTCGCATACTTCCAATGTTCGTGTCATGTCAGAAAACAAACCTCAATAAACTTAGGGAGAGCTAGAGATTAAGACGTGTTGATTGGTCACCTGTTTACAGTCAAAGTGATGTAAATATTTCGTATGAAAACTTCATTCATTTATTAACATGTAACTTCAATTCAACCATACCTCTTCAGCAATCAAACTTTTCGAACCACAAAAAGATTCCTAAAATCCTTGGATCACGAAATCTTTCCTTAGGTCTATTAATAGAAAAAAAATAAAACTCTTCCATAAATGCTCGACATAGTGCTCAATACGTTCGTGACCGTAATGTTCTCACATCGTCTTTACGTTTAGCGAAACAATTGTATTTCTCATGCTTGAAAAATACAACTTCGATATAAAAAGTACGTGGAATGTGATTAACGAAGCTCTGAAATAAAAAAAACACGATATCGATCCTCCCAAGTATATTCTTACAAATAATCGTAAATTCGATGATCCCTCAGAAATGGCTGAGGTATTCAATGACTTTTTTGTAAATATAGGACCAAATCTTGCCAATAATATTCCAAAGTCAAATTTAGAGTTTCATAATTTGTAAAAGCTCCTAACCCACAGTCTCTTTTTCACACCAGTTGTAGAGGGTGAAATAAAAAATATTAAAAATATATATATTTAAAATAATCTAAATACGAAGAAGGGTTCAAGATATGATGGATTTACAAAGTTAACTTTCTTCTTAAAAATATTGATGAAATAATTTTCCCTCTCACATTTATTTTGAATTTTTCTTTAGCCACAGGTACAGTTCCACAAAATATGAAGATAGCTAGAGTCGTCCCTATTTTCCCAAAAATGACCAAATCCCCCCCCCCCCTCAATAATTATCGTCCGATTTCACTTTTAACATCTACTGTTGCTATACTCCCGAACACTGAATGTTCTTGTCAATAGCAAAATTCTATGTGACTCTCAGTTTGGTTTTCGAAAGAATCATAGTACAACGCGGCATTCATAGATAAAATAACATCTAGATTGGTTCATAGACTATCTAATTAATAGAAAACAGTTTGTCAGTGTCAACGGTCATGATTCTCACTTGAAAATGGTTACATGTGGCGTCCCGCAAGGTTCGCTACGAGGCCTGTTTTTGTTTATTTTATATATTAATGATTTTAGAAATTTTTCGCAGCTACTTTCATTCATTGTTTTGCGGATGATACTAATTTATTCTTTACACAACGTGACCATCATACTCTAGTTGACAGGTCTGTTCATTCCTGCATTCATGTAAACAAGTTATCACTAAATATATATAAGACTCACCATATGCTATTTAGTAATGCATTAAAAATATTTCCTAATCGTGTCAAGTTTAATAATGCCGAACTAAAACATGCCGAACTAAAACAAGTCGACTGCACTGAATTTCTGCGACTTTATATTGATAGTGATTTATCTTGGAAATCCCAATTACTTATTTCAGCAAGGTCCTCTCAAGAAATACCAATATACTTATCAGACTTAAAAACACTTCTTCCACCAGTAAAATGTTATTATAAGTATATTATCTACTTTAATGACTCCATACCTCAAATATGGAATTCTCGCCTGGGGTAACGCTTGTGGAAATTTAGAAAATATACTTTTCGTATTCGCTATTATTCATAAGGACCGCTATTCATAACGCGTGTTAAATGAATAGCGGTCCTTATGAATAGCGAGCGGACCCGTAATAGACTGCCTGAAATATGTTTACAAATGTTTCGGGAAAAATAGATCGCTACATGCTTATCCTACACGTCAGAGCAACGCATATCACCTCCCACGTACCCGAACTCTTTTTGCCCCCCCCCCCCAAAAAAAAAAAAAAAGTTTACAGGACCCAGTTACTGGAATGCCCTCCCGTTAAAGTTAATTGAAAGTCCCTCGTATAGTTTCAAACGTAATCTGAAGGAACTGCTGTTTATAACATATCGTGATGTCAATGCTTAACATTTATTTGCAAGCGTATTGAGTTTGGCTCTCATGCTCTCGGAAATACGTCTGAAAAAAATTATAAAATGCTAATATTTGTGGAAAACATCTGATTTATCAATACAAAAAAGAAAACAACTGTCTGCACAATCTTAAATCATGTTTTTCTGTTAACTAGGACCCTCAGCTCTCATATTCTTCCTATTTTACATAAAGTTGGTAGTGGGCGTGACCACAGGGGTTGTTACCATGGTAACACACCAAGGACTGGAATTTTAGAATCTGTAATTCAAAATCACAAAAAGAAATTGTAACCATCTAACTATATGTATTTTGGGGTGCCCGTTTAAGTAGATTCAGAGATATTGGAAGTCACCGTCATGTCAAAACATGGCTGTTGCTATAGAAACAGTATGATAAAAAATGAATATTTCTGTAACTAATCAACACAAAACAAAGAACAAGTGTATATACAGCCTAAAATGGTGTTTATCTGTCAGCTAAATCTGAGTCATTGGAAGTCACCGTCATGTCAAAACATGGTTGTTGCTATAGAAACGTTATGGTGAATTAATAAATATTAGTGCACTTTATAAAGTAAGGGTCTCCACAATCTGAAATGATGTTGTTTCCCCTGTACGTTAGCTATCCTCCCTGACTGCCACAAGGTGGATGTCGGGCGACCACTCGGGCTGTTAGCATGGTAATAAGATAGGAAATAACATATATGTGTAATTCAACAACGTGAAAATATTTAGTAGGCATTACATCTATTTCAAGCTGCTCTTTTGAGTGCAAATTTTTAGTGTGCTTTCAAGGTCACAGTCAGGTAAAACGATGATAATTATTATTATCCACTGACGCCGATATGGTGGGTGTGAGCACCAGACCCATTACTATGGCAACGCACCGTCAACGTATTGGAAATTGTTTGAAAAATGATATTCTGTTTTAACAATAGAAAACACAAAATATTGGTCTTGATATACATATCATAAACTGCCTGAGTTATTACAGTCATAATCCGAATCACTTAAGGCCATAGTACTGTCAAAACAGTTGTTTTGCCATGGTAGTATTATGAAAACTGAGCAATTAAAGAAAAAAGCTGACAGATTTTTGTTATTACACAGCAGCAATTATGTTGCAAAGACATTCTTTAACTGTTCGCCGTGTTCGGATAGCTCCGGACAAGATGTGGGTGTCCATGTGGGGGACCGTTGCAGTAACAGCTGATCCTAACTGGTTAGATGTACTTGAGTAGTTGTGCTTCCACCTCTATGCCTTGGCGTTGGGAGGGAGGCAACTGAGGCTTAATAGATGGATTCACCTCAGTCACAGAACCTAATGTATGCTATTCATAGGATGATAAACTTGTCGGTCTGTAGCTAAACCTGTCTACTTGAAGTAAATATGAGGGGATTGGAATAGAAGTTAGCATTTTTTCCATTAAGTTCATTAAGGTCATTAAGTTCATTAAGGATTAACAGCATGACCAAGTTGGTCTAGGATTTGGACTTCATCAGAAACAGGGCCAAAAATTGGACTTTTGGGTGCTTCATCATAGATCAGGTCCAGGACTAAAGTGCTGTTACCTGCCTGGACTTTTTAAATATTTGCTAGAAGGTATTCAAAAGGGTCACTGACAAGGCCTGTGGTGCAATTGCAGCTCAGCATTCTCATGACTTGCATGATTGGGATACATGTATATTAGCCATGGACTTGATGTGTTGGGGACCATAAGACCTATAAGTTTACGTATTGGTTGCCCTTACAGGAAAGCTGCAGTTCTCTTGGCTTTAGCGGAGATATGACCAATAGATATGTGAGATGGTTCCTCTAATACTAGCTTGCCTTAAGCAGGGTTGGATAAAGGATGGGGGTATATTTTTGGCAGAGTTTAGTGGCTAAGTCCATAATGTTGTGAAATTAATGAACACCAGCGGGTTTGTCCATCTTTTACAGCTTTAAGTATTTGAGTATTCCCTTATTAAAACTTGGTTGACTTTCTTAGAAGTCTGATATGGTGAGGCACTCTTATCTGGCCTGAATCACAGGCTGAGGAGGTCATCTTAAGGAGGTCATCTTGAGGAGATAATCCACCCCCCCCCCCCCCCCCCCCCCCCCCCCCCCGGTTTGGTTTGGCAGAATAAAGTCAGAACTCGGGATGGAGATATAGCTGTCATCTATACCTCCAACACTATGTTAGAAGAGAGTACATTTTTTGCAATGCTTGAGTAATGTCTCTACGGTTAGGATGAAGATGAGTGAATCCTCTCTTCACCCTAGAAGTAATTCAAATTTACTTAGTATAGTTTGGTACGTAGTTCTGAAGTCTGCCAATGTCTTATTGTATCTGTTCTTCGTGATAACTCTGATTGACGGGCAATGCTCAACCTCATCCAAAGTAGCGGGTGTTGCTGCAAGAGGAATTCTGCTGAAAATGTTCCGTACCTCTATCCAAAGGATGCTCTCTAACTTCTGATTCCTAATGGCATCCATTTATAGAACTCCTTGCATCATCGTTTGTCATAGCAAGTGTCCTACCATGCATGAACTTGAGGCCTACAACCTGGAAAATATTCTACATCTGGATTTGAACAAATAGGACAGTTACAAATGTATGGACTCGGGCACTTTATAATTCATTTAGATAATAAATATCCCTTTCTTAAAAATCAATTAGCTTTATCATTCGTTTCCTTTTTAGAAACGGCATATTTTTATATGACTGACCTAAATTCATCCGGCTTTTGATTGCAATCAAAGACGCAGCTTCAATTGTGTATAATTAGTAGTCTACATTGTACTTCGTTACATTACAAATACATGGTGTGTCACAGCCGATGAAAGCTAGTCATTTGCTTGTTAGTCCAGAGTATTACTGATTGAATACCAGACTAAACAAAATACAATGTGATACATGCTTTAAGGGAATTAAGTTTAATTCCAGTCTTCGAAATTCATTTATATACTTCAACGGTTTACAATGTATTCACAGAATATATTCTTCACAAAATGATAATGAACGTTTTGACTTTAAAGTTTTAGTTTCAAATATATGGAAATACAAGATACTTTTGGCTTTTAAAGTTTACATGATATTCGCTACTAAAGGATCATGTACCTTATAACCTAATATTGCATTTAAACTATTAATGTAGTACTAGAACATTGTGTTGGTTTAAGGACAATGACATGTCAGAAAAGATGAGGATTACATTTCATAATGCCAAAGCATAAATATTCCAAAGTTTCTTAGTCCATAAGATGTTGTACTTAATTACTGTAATTTCTGAATTATATACGGAAAACCCTTGTTTCATAAACGTTCCGTCGTCGAAAAATTGACTTTGATTTTACATGAAACCTGAAATGCTGGAGAATCAAGTTGACCTGAACACAGGAAACCTCTGATGTTCACCCATAACACTGCTTGCAGACATCTTTCTGCTAACTGAAACACTCGACCCCAGGCCGAATTGAAGAAAAGCTTACGCTGACTCTACCCTTCGTCTATTCTCGAGTCTAGTATCCGACTCCTGAGTCAGAGTTAACACCATCTACGAACATGAAATTACACAAGGATAACTATCTATCCATAATATGTAATGGAATGTAGAATATAACACAAGTTGAGTTTGAGTAAAAATTATATTTCCAAATTTTAGCTTCATTAATGATTACGAACATTATGTGAAGCTAACATCTCTAACATTTCACAGAGAAATAAACTTCAATCCTGCACAAGGGATGATATTTATTTATTCAAGACACACTTTTAAGTCTTATTCATAAAGTCTGTTTGTAAGCAACATTTGAGATAAAATTGTGCAATATCTAAACTTCAATGAAATAATCTCTAACTTTACTTCTTCAAGACAATTTTAGCACTTGCAACATTTCACTTTTCTTCTGTGATAATAAAAATATTTTGCCTAAATTGTCTTTAAAATTACTGCATAGGAAGATAAATTAAACTTACAGTTCAACTGATGACATGAAGCTTGGAAGCACGAACACAGCTCCTTGTCCAGTACAGACAAATGCTGGAGACAGCTAGAAAAACACAAAACTGCCACGCCCAGTTTCAAACCAGCAGCTCAACTTGCTGCCATTCGCCTAGCTGCACCTAGCAAACACCTAGCAGGCAAACTGCTGCTGCGCCTGCTGCAAGCCACCAACTCAAACAGGTCTTGTCTTCACAAAATCAAAGCTTCAAGTGACCAAACCAAAGAGTTTAAATACGAAGAGTGCTCAGTGCCGAAATAAAGCACGCGTATATATTGTGGTACATGTCGATCGGCCGAGAGGGAAAGGTTATAGTCTTAATCAAGATGTTTGTATTTTTTAATTTTCTTTATTTTTTCTTCTTTTTCTGGACAGCGCTTTTGCCTTTTGGTAAAGCCGTAACTAAAGGGCATAATCTTGATATTGTCCCTTCAAATACAAACTTATGTCCCCAAACAGATAGGAATCAACTCTAACTGCACCAGGGAGGAGAGGGTGAGAGTTGGGAGGGGGGCTTCGGACTAGATGTATTGTATTTTTGTTAAAGTTATTTGCTATTAAATTTCTATTAATATTGTGATGATGGGGGGGGGGGGGGGGGGGGGGTCCAAATATGTTCCCTGATATTAAGCTTTATAAGGCTGATAAAATTACATTGCATTATATGAGCAAACACTGCGATATCTGACGGGAATGTCGGGAAAAGTTATTTAAAAATAATAATGTGCTATCTTTATTTTTCTATTAAATCAGAATATTTCATTTGACATGATTTATGGAAATTATAGGGATTATAGACCTGCAATGTAATTTTATTAGCCTTATTCTTTTAAAATTCAAGACAGAAAAGGCTTTAATAAAATGAGATTGCGTGCGAGCAATTCCTTATATAAATATAAAGATTACATTAAGAGTGGCGTATCCAAGATTATCCAGGAATGTACATGCCCCTATGTGCCAGCCAAAACAAAATCTGACATAATATGAAAGGAAATGTGTACCCCCCCCCCTCCCCCCCTCCCGCACAGAAAGAATCTGAAAACTGTTATAATTTTTTCCTTGCTTGTCCTAAAAATTCAAAATAGAATGCATTTGATGATTTTTTTGTTCGTCAGGCGTGAGCCTCCCCCCTCCCTGCATTCCTGGATACGTCACCAATATAACCAACTTACGGTAAGTTATTTGTAATATTCTGCTGTAGAAATGTGAGACGACAGGCGAAGAAAACAGTATAGGGGCTTGCTCCGAAGCCATCACCAACGCAACAGGGCCTTTACCGATTGTACGAAAAGGGGGATGGCCTCCGTGTTTTGAATTGAATTAACTATAGCATGCAGCTGATGATATAATTTAATTATTATCAATCCTATTCTGTCTTTGTAGGAATATCCCATTACTTTTGCCCCCATCTCTCTTTGTCTCCCCCCCCTCATTTTTCTCATACTCTCTTTTCTCTCTTACAACAGATCTGTAAAAATGACTCCAATAGAATGGAGGAAAAAATAATGATCTCTTATTTTTTTAATTTGTGTTTTTATTAGGAAATCAACAGAAATCACAACAATTACAAGTGATTTACATGATTAAAAAAAAAAAATCACTGAGCAAAAAAAAAAAAAAAAAACAACCCCCAACAAAAACAAATAGTAAAAATAAGGCAATTGGAACAAAACAAAAAAAATAATAATAAAAATGATCTCTTATTGCTTCCCCCCAATCTTTCAATTTAATGAGATCGACCACCAACACTATGCAATTATATTCTTCACATCCATGACAGAATAGCAGGGGCGGATCAAGAGGGGGCGAATCGGCCGCGGTCCCCTTCTTGAAACCCAAGTTGGCATATACGGGATCTTGCCTAAATTGTGAAAAAACCCGGATCGAGCACCAAATTTAGTTTGGAAGCCCAAGAGCCTATAACAATGTCGTTCTATTAACCCTCCGAGAAAAAGTTGTAAAAAGGCACACGTCGCAAGACTGACCTCACAGTCCGGGCATGGATCAGTGGCGGATTTAGGAGGCTTTTAAATAAAATTGTATCCCCCTTTTAGAACTGATAACTTTTTTGGCTTGTCAGAGAATTATGGAGGAAAACTGGACTAATAATATCTGTTACCCTACACCCCTCCACTGAGCTACTTTCGGAGGGCTGGCGAGAAGAAAAAAAATTGCAAACAACGAACAGCAAGCAAAAAAACCTTGATGAGCCAAGTTTTGGCAAACTGACATATCATCGGCAACGCCACCACCTCGATCGGGATCGCAGAGGGGTAGACCAAGCCTAGATAGTGCTAGACACCTATCATGTCCATGCACCTATTCCATGCTGCTTGCATGAACATCAGCCATATAGGCTAGGCGTAATGCAGTGATAGAACATTGATGATACGAATTTATGAATTTAACACATTGAATTTTGCCTCTGGTACATTAGAAATATAGTAGTGAACTGGAATTTAGTTAGATTTTCTTCTAACCGGCTAGGTTGGGTTTGCTTTCGGGCGGACGTACGTCTGCTACATGGTCGTCTGCTAGTGCACGATCTCATTGGATGTCGTCACTCACGTGATCGGTACACGCCCATTTACATTGGGTCATCGATAACAAATTGGAATGCACGTGTAGTATGGCAAATTATTTTTTTGGTCGAAAGCATGCATATTCCCGGGGATTTGTGCGGGGTTTATTGGACTCACCGAGCCTCAATTATACCCTTCCATAGCTTTAAATTTCATGTAAATCACATTTTTCATAATTTCAAATAAATACTAGGGGAATTAAAATCATTTCAAAACCCCTGTTTTCATGTGTTAACCAATGGGAACTGGAAGGCCAAAAGCATGCATATTCCCGGGGATTTATGGGGGGTTTATTGGACTCATCGATCCTCAATTATACTCTTTCAGAGCTTTAAATTTCATGTAAATCACATTTTTCATAATTTCAAATAAATACTAGGGGAATTAAAATCATTTCAAAACCCCTGTTTTCATGTGTTAACCTATGGGAGCTGGAAGGCCAAAAGCATGCATATTCCCGGGGATTTATGGGGGGTTTACTGGACTCACCAAGCCTTCATTATACCTTATCAGAGCTTTAAATTTCATGTAAATCACATTTTTTACATTTTCAAATAAAAATTATGGGAATTATAATCACCCTAAAATTCCTTGTTTTTGCGTGTTAACCTATGGCAGGCGAGACGTTTTTGGTCAAAAGCATGCATATTCCCGGGGATTTATGGGGGGTTTACTGGACTCATCAAGCCTTCATTGTACCTTTTCAGAGCTTTAAATTTTATGTAAATCACGTTTTTTATATTTTCAAATAAAAATTATGGGAATTATAATCATCCTAAAATTCCTTGTTTTCGCGTGTAAACCTATGGCAGGAGAGACTTTTGGGGGGTAAAAAGCATGCATATTCCCGGGGATTTATGCGGGGTCTATTCAACTAGTTGAGTCTTAATTACACATTTTCAGAGCTTTAAATTTTATTCAAGGCACATTTTTCAAAATTTTGATTTAATTCTGGGGGAATTATAATCATTCAAAAATTCCCGTTCCTATGGGAGATGGAAGGCCAAAAGCATGCATATTCCCGGGGATTTATGCGGGGTCCCTTGCCCCTTTTGAGCTTTCATTAAGCCTTTTCAGAGTCTCAAATTACATGTAAGCTACATTTGCACTAAATTCAAGGTAATACTAGAGGAACTATAATCATTTTTAAAATCCATGTTTTCACGTGTTAACCCTATGGCAGATGACTCTGTCGAAAAGCAGGCATTATCCAAGGGATTCATATCGGCATTTATTGACAAAAAAGGTTCAAGAAATGTTTTTTTAACTATCCATCCTTTTTCTCGTGCAAAAATCAGACTTGAAAAAGATAGAGTAAGATATGAAATATCAAGAAAAAGTGAGACATCTTTTCACGTGTTATACCTATGGAGAACGTATTTTTCCGAGTCTGTTTTTAACACAGCAAAGTATGCCTCCAAAATGTACTACGGAAGTAGGTCAGAGTAATCTGTCTTGATACTATTTAAAGTCTTTGACCAAACTAGCCACCCCTAATGTTACACCCTACCAAAGAACTTAGGATTTCCCATACCTTATTATCTCCTAGCAACAACCCATGAAAGTAACCTATATGCCAATCTTGCATTAAAGCTGTGCTGAATAAAGAAAATGAACAAAATTATCCTAAAAGCGCTGGCCTGTGCGAGGCCATTGAATAGGCTGCCTGCTACATGCATGTACTAGGAACAAAAGACATAGCCAGGTGCTAGATCAAGAGGAGTCAGTCAAACTGGATGGATTATCTACTTAAAGGTCCCCAGAAATCCAAATGCAAGTTGATTTCTGTTGGTGTGCGGGGATGCATACAACTCATATTTTGTTATTAAAACATCTAAATATGTTTCATAGATTTTTAAATATTTTTTTAAATATTTTTTTCCAACCTCTTAAGCTCCACCCCCAAAAATAGCTCCAGATCTTATTCCCGAGATGACATCATCTGTCAATCATTAGTCAGCCATACTAACATTATACAATACAGAGTGGAATGTAACTTCCCCCAGCTCAGCACATGCTCACAATAGAATTGCATGCTTTCAAACAATACCTCCTCATTACCCTTCTTTTCCTGGTGATGCTACAGCATGTCTGGCATAGCAACTCCTATGTAGGCATTGTATGGTCTATTAGAACAGATGGTTATCTCTGGCAAAGCTACATACCACTTTCTCTCCTTAGCTCACTAATGATTGACAGATGATGTCATCTCGGGAATAAGATCTGGAGCTATTTTTGGGGGTGGAGCTTAAGAGGTTGGAAAAAAATATTTCAAAAAATATTTAAAAATCTATGAAACATATTTAGATGTTTTAATAACAAAATATGAGTTGTATGCATCCCCGCACACCAACAGAAATCAACTTGCATTTGGATTTCTGGGGACCTTTAACAACTAAGACGGAGATAGACATGACTTGTAACATGGTGGAAGCACTGTGGTATATTGATGAAGGCCTTTCACTCTCATACGAGAGCTCTTGGATTCGATCCTAGTCCAGATACTGGCCGATTTTAATTCTTAATCGTCCGCTTCCCCCACACACTCACACGCCATTGATTCACATACTCCACTCACCGCGCAAAGCCGCTGATCGCGCGACTCCACTAATCTGTACTCCCCGAAAAAAAATCGTCCAGAATACCCTGCCAGAACGAGCGAGATAATGTAGTATGACATCATCTAATTGATATTCATACGTAACCGCTCCGTAATGAATATGCATTGCGAGAAACAGCTGATCACATGCGCCCGGGATCGCGATGTTAGCGAAAGAAAACAATGCACGTGTGTGCATGTGTGCAGTGGCCGTGAGTGAAAACTTCCAGAGCTAGAGGTGCACGGTGTTTGATATACTTGCTGCTCGATGACGATGGCGATGGTCGTCAAAGAAGAAAATGGCAGGGAAGATTTGATTCATTCAAATATATATTCAATATTCACTGCGGTTTTTAAACTAATTTAAAGAAATAATGTCAAAATCTATTTTGGATTAAACTTATAATAAATTGTAAAGCCTTGAATTTAGACTATAACTTAATCGGCCACGATTTGCATTCAGCTTGATTGACATTTGCAATAAGCTAATCAGCGGAGCTTTGACAATCGTATAGGCGGAGCCCGACGGTGAGAGTTCCCCCTGAAATTCGGGGGAGATGGCAGGTTTGACTGGACTGTATTGAGGATCGACAAATTTGTGTAAGTCACTCGCCCTCAACGTCCGCTTGGTCTGCTTGCTGCGTGGATTATTCAATACAGTCCAGTAGGTGGATTAATTCGATCCTTGATCGGTGCTTACATCCCTGGGCAAGGTGTTTTGCCCACATTTGTTTTGCTTGACCCAGAAGAATGAAATGTGTACAATGCAATGATAGTTGCAGGGCAGTAGTAATATTACTGATGTGGTTATCCTGAGTAAGTCAATTTATTAGTATCTATTATTCTAAAACTCTGATGTTTCTTGGTGCCTTACCATGGTAGCTACCTTGACAGTCTCACCCACAACCAACTTTGTGGCTACTAGCAAGCCTTCGCTTATGATAGCTGAGGGTCCTAGCTGACAGCTAAACACCATTTTAGGCTGTACATACCATTGTTCTTTGTTTTGTGTTGAATAGTTACAGAAATATTCAATTTTTATCATACTGTTTCTATAGCAACAGCCATGTTTAGACATGACGGTGACTTCCAGTGACTCTGATTCTACATGTATTTGCAATCAAACGGGCACCCCAAAATACTTATGGTTAGATCGTTACAATTTACAATATACAAGGTAAATTTCTGTGTCAACTCTTCATCATCATCATCATCATCATCATCATCATCACCGTTATCATCACCATCATCACCATTTTATCATCAATATGCTCTTAACTTAGGATTTCAATTATTTATCCATTCTGCTTATTTAAACATGTTTTAGCCATTTCACAATATTTGTTTGGGGCTGCCATATTCTCAAGCAAACTGCTTATAATGGCAGTCCTTATTCCGCTAATGATTTTATATTTAATGAATTACAATAATTTGACAATTTATCATTTCGTGTTTGTTTTGAAAAATAATTGTTACATATACATGTACTTGTTTATTTATGATTCAATGTCAAAAAGTACTCTTGTATAATTTTATTTTATGTTTATTACCAACAAATGTTGTACTAATATGAATGCAGAAGAAAAAATAAAAAATCAAATCAAATTTGTTTTTGTGATGTTGAATTACAGGTATATAGTATTTTCTAAAATTCAATTCCTTGGTGTGTTACCATGGTAACAACCCTAGTGGTCATGCCCACTACCAACTTTATGTAAAATAGGAAGAATATGAGAGCTGAAGGTCCTAGTTAACAGAAAAACATGATTTAAGATTGTGCAGACAGTTATTTTTCTATTTTGTATTGATAAATCATAGATATTTTCCACAAATATCAGCATTTTGTGGGACCGTTTCCATAGCAACGGCCCTTTTTTACACTTCAATGACTTCAAATGACTCAGATTGTGGTTGGAATCAGTGGGGCAGCTTGAAATACATATATTAGAGTCCTTACCATATATTTTATGCTGCTAAATGAGAAATATAAGGTATTGTCTAAATTCCAGTATTTCGTTTTGTGTTGCCATGGTAACGGCCCTAGCGGCCACGCCAACCACCTTGATGGCAAACAAGCAAATTATGATAGGTGAGGGTCATAACTAGTCTATAAAAACATTATCAAAGACTGTGCAGACACCTTTTTCTTTTTATTTTGTAATGGTTAGTTACAGATTTTTTCACAAATAACAGCTTTTTGTTGGACTATTTCCAAAGCAACGGCCTTTTTTGACATGACTTAAATGGCTCACATTGTGATTGCAATCTATCAGGCAGCTTGAAATACACATTATTCGATACTTACCATATATTTTATAGCTATTGAATTACAAAGATGCAGTATTTTCTAAGAATCCAGTATTTTTTATGTGTTACCATAGTAACGGTCCTACAGGCCACACCCCCCACCAACTGTACATCAAATAGGCAGATTATGATAGCTGAGGGTCCTAGCTAATAGAAAAACATACTTTAGGCTTGTGCATACACCTTTTTGGCTATTTCATATTTATAAGTTAGAAAGTTGTCAAAAATACCCGCTTTTTATGGTACCGTTTCTATAGTAACGGCCATTTTTTAACACGCCCACGAATTTAAATGGCTCTGATTATGGCTGCAATCGATTTGGCACCATATAATACATATATTAGGATGCTTCCCAAGGAATTATATGACTTTTCCTAAAATTCATATTTTTCTTGTACCGTTACCATGGTAACGGCCCTGGTGGCCACACCCACCACCAACTTTATAGCAAACAAGCAGATTCTGAGAGCTGATTCTGATAGTCCTAGCTAACAGAAAACACATAATTTAAAATTGTGCCTAAGGGGGGACCTTTTCGGTTACTGGCCCATGGACTAATCCCGCTTAGATTAAAAAATGCATTACATAACTAATGGGGTGTTGCAAGAAAGTTGCAATCAATTGCAAATTGTAAAGCAAATTAGAACAACTATTCTGAATGGTTCAGGGTCTGCCCATTCAAGAAGATGCGCTTGCAACAATGATTTTGATTGGTCAGAACCGATCAGTTGCAACTTGCAATCAATCGCCATTTTCTTGCAACACCCCATAACATAAATAAATAAATTATATTATTAAATTCAACCCTATGCACGCAAGAAAAATCCTTCTGAAAGACAACACTGGTAAAAAAATATTCAAAGCAATATTTGTATTTGTTGTATCTCTTTTTTTCCATTTCAGAAATTTGTGTTTAAAGGTGTTGTGATTCGGACTTGCTCACCGGGTGTATGCAACAAAGGTTGTGTGCTTGGTGCATGCACCTACTGCTGTGATGGTAATCTCTGCAATGGAGGTCACACCCTGACAACCAGCTTCGTTGCTATGGGCGTGGCTCTGGTGGCAGCCTTCATTTTCTCTAAGCAGTAATGGGAAGCATTTTCTCCATATACAAGTCACTGTTATACTTTAAAATAAGTAATTACATTTCCATGTAGTATGTTGTCTAAATAAGGAAAATTAATTGAACGGTTCCATTAAGAAGTATTTACATTTTATAAGCAAATAAAGGATTATACCGTGCGTCTCAAAAAAGCCCTAAACTTTTGAAATGGCTGCAAAATAAAAAAATATATGATTCTCTGGGGAAAGGTTTATATGTATGGAAAGCTCACAGACTCAAAGTCATATGACACCAAAAAGACCGAAAATAATTCATGCTTGGTTGCGCAGGAATGGAATGAAGCTTACGGAATTGAGGATGATGTGTAAAATTTATGATCAATTGTGATGAGTTTCAGTTTGCTGAGTGAAATTTTTGGTTTATGGGATTAACATTTTATGCATGAGTGAACATGAACTGAATTTATTATTGTAGCATTGAAAAAAGGAATATCACAGATGTTGGCTACTTATTCTTCAGGTCAATGGGTAATAGCAACAAGTCCAAATTTGGGAAATGATAGAATTCGGGACAAGGGAAGGTGGTCTGGAAATTTTGGAGTGGAGACCAATGCATATGAACTGTCAAGATATGCACCAGCACACCCAGGAAGCGAGAGAGAGAGAGGGGGGGGGGGGGGGCATAATGTCTTTTTGACCCTTATCCCATCCACCAAAAGAAGTCCTACCCCATCTCACCTCCCCTGTAACATGTACCATCACCCCATACTGACTCCCATGAACACACCACTGAGTCTACCAGGGAAAGTTACAATGCTACAATAATAAATGCAATTCATGTTCACTCATGCATAAAATTTAATAAAACATTAAAATTCACTCAGCGAATCCAAACTGATCGCAATTGATCATGAATTTATCATATCACCCTCAATTTTGTAAGCTCCAAAGGACTCACCTCTCACAAATTGGAATTACTTTCGGACTTTTTGGTGTCATAATTATGAAAGTTGAGTCCATGAGCTATCCATACATATAAACTTTCCCCCAGAATCATATATTTTGTTTGTTTGGCAGCGATTTCAAAAGTGTAATTTTTTTTTTTGGAGACGCACGGTATACATGTTTGTATCTGACATCCAGTATAAAGGCAAATACGTGAGTTTAATGGGAATGGAAGTTGGGATATCTTACAGTATTACTCAACCGCGTGTCCAAATTTGAAACAGAGGGGATGGTAGCAATATGTACATCCACACCATTGAGATTCTTTACCATTAAAAACTTAAGGGTCTGCGCCCGAAACATAGTAGTTACATACATTTACGTATCGTATGAAAGAACCTCTTGATTACTTAAACAGTATAAAAAGGGAGGATATTTTAAAATACAGAAATAAAACAAAAAGCATCGCAAAGGATAATAATGATAATAAATAGAAGAGTCATGCTGACTTCTTTGGGTGTCCATTGGTAGAAATCCCTTGAGGCTTGTCAAGTTTTAACTATAAGCTTAGCTTTATTACAATGCACGTTGATACTCTAAGATTCATTTCAAGATAAGAAAAAAGTGCTTCATGTGCATTCGCTTAGATTTTCAAACGTTACAACACCTTAAAGACGTTGTCATCTCTAGCTTTTTCGAAATAACTGGATTAAAGGTTAAAGACAAAGTTGAGTTCTGGTCATGCAATTACATTGTGAAAGAAACAGACTGAACTAATTGGAAAAGGTTGATCAAAGTCTACATAAGGAATGGTCTATTTCTCGTCATATTTCGAATATAAAGGCAACTGAAGAGCAATCGTTTTCAAGAGACATATCTACTGTGATGTTATTTCAAATTATAAAACGGGTTCAAGAATGTAGCCATCCTGATTGGTCAAAAAACACCATAATTATGACCGTGCAAAAAAAGCTCTAAACCGCGGCTGAGCTGCTCGTACGCGTACCTTTGGTGCGTGCAAACTTAAAACGGAATGAAATCGCGTAGTTTAATTGTCATTTTAGCGCAATGATTACATGCGCGCACTGAAACGCGCATGACATTTGTTGGCTGCGCGCGTTTCTGTGATGTCATCCAGGAAAGCAAATGGCAGCTTCCATGACTGTGTGACTCTTGGCGTTTCTATGGGGTTCGTAACCATTTTTATAGACTTCATAATCATATTATTAATATGTTAATATACCCATGTTTTTATCGTGGTGTCAAACACACTCAGCTTGTGCCTCGTGCGTATAGTGCACCACGATAAAAACCTTTGTGTTGCCAGATCGCACCAACGCACTCCCAACCATGTATTAATAGTATACTAACATAAAGGGAATCAGAAATCTCACAAATTATTTGTCACCTCTCCCAGAACTCAACCTTTTCTCTCAGTTGACAATTGTGGTAGCAAACTCACAAAACACTGCTAAATCAATAACAACATCAGCACCAAGACCAAATTAAGAAAAAAAAAGTCGCCAAGTTTAAAGTATCCTCGTCGGGTAACTATTTTGTGTTTGTGTAGAGATCAGCATGATCGCGATCTTTTAACATAATTTAGAATCATGTGTTCCCTCTTGCAGGGGTATACGTCATATCACATCCCATGAATTAACGGAATCTGAATATGCTAATTAGGTCACAACTGTGATAATATGTGCATGATTTAAATCCAACTGTAAATTAGTTGATAAAGATTAACAGAAATAAAGTTTGATCGTTCATTTGAACAAAAATCGGATTGGCCTTTTATTCCTATTGCCAGTTGGTGTTTAGATTTTGTCTTGTTTCGGGATCCCGTTTCATCGTCTCATACAATTGGGTTTGAATAACAACTACTCCATATAAGAATCAAATTCAACCGAGGCACGCGAGAGAAAGCATAGAGATAAAGAAGCAGAGAGGGAATAGACAAAGGGAGAGAGAGATAAGAGAAAGAGAGAAAATGACAAAAAGGGAAAATGAGACAGAAAGAGAGAAAGTGAGGAAAAGAGAAAGGGAGGGAGAAAATTAGGCAGAGAGACATACATAAAAGAGAGAAAGATAGGGAGAAAAATACAGAGAGTGACAATACAGAAAGAGGGAAAAAATATAGAAAGAGAGTTAAGAGAGAGAGGGAGGGGGGAGAGAGAGAGAGCGAGAGAAAAGAGAAAACGAGAAAAAAAAAACAGAGCGGGAAATGTGATAGAGAAAGAGAGAGGAATACGGGTACTTGAATATGAGGATTATTCCTTACAAAACAATAAGAAGCACTGAGCTGTAGATAAATGAATAGGTGAACGTCTGCCATCGATCATATTTAGACTCACCTCGAGTCGTTTTCTGTTAATGATAGTCAAATAGCATTATGCCTAGACCATGTTGACAGTCCAACAATAGAGACTGCATTATTTATGGAATCGAAGACTCCTTTTGACCGATTATAGGTATTTTAGAACCCGAATTCTCATTGTAATAATTAAAATGACAAGTGCAAACGAATAAAATCATGTAGGCTCGTCAGTTCAATATTAGTTTGTCAATACTAAACCTTCACAAAGAGAACTCACAATGCACACACAAATATAACTGCACCTTAGGGCACTCATCCAGTACGCGGTTACAATATCGGTAGGTCACGTCGGCATTGTTAGTCATGGCAGAAACATTTATAATATAGCTAATATCCATTCACTGCAGTACACGAGTCAGCGGGGCCATTACATGTACAGTATAAAAGTCAAGGCACTAACCTTATCAGCGGTAACCTCATCTTCAAGGATAGGTATGTTTGTATTATTTGTTATTATTATAATTACAATATTTATTGTAATATTCAGAAGGTACGTTTATACCAGTAAAGTCCCTTATACAAATGTGTAAATTTTGTCATCGTACAACGTGACCCTTGACAAGTCCACTTACATTTCTAGATTTATGCCCAATATTTTTTTTAGGAAATGTTATGAATAATGACCATGAGTCCATGTCAAAGTAGGGCCTATGTCATATAAATAACTTCGCATATGTGCATTGTGTGGTGATGACAACTCCCATCAACCGGGTCCCCAGGTTGCGGATAGGGGAACGGCCTTCAGATATGGAGGTTAGTTGTGAATATATGAATATGTGAATATATGAATAAACAGTCCCGGACAAAATCACGGGTTCCCCTTCTGCAAGGCATAGTACCCGGTAGCCAGCCCACCAGGGTTAAAGGTAAAAAACACCGGCAGCAGGGTGTTAGATTTTTGTTTTCGGGCAATGCCAAACAGATCTGGTTTTTGGCAAGAACAAACGGGTGTCAGGCAGAGGATCTGCTGAAAGACAATGGTTGGGACCAAAAAATCCGAGTTAGAAGGATACTGCGGAGGTGTATGTAGCAGCGCCCTACGTTTCTAAATTTTTGCGCAACCGAAACATCACATGAATTTACACGAAAATGGCACCAGGATTAAAGCCCCTGATACTAACATTCCTGAACTTCAAGCAAGCCCTGTGAGGATTGATGATGATATCGTCCGAAATCCATCTGGAAGGACGATATTTGATGGCGAGAACAAAGGAATCCACTTGATGAATTGCAAACAGTACCAAGAAATTGCAACACTCAACGTTAGAACGATCAGAGAAAAAAAAAGCGATTAGAACTAGCATTCAATTTCGAAAAGTACAACTTAAGCTTACTAGGAATTACGGATCACAAATTGTCAATCCAGAAGAAGAGGTATCTGTTGAAGAAATTGATAATTGCATACTGATTACGACAAGTGCATGGCGTAAAAAACGGCGCTGCTAGTGCTGGCGTAGGGTTAGTTGTGAGCAAAAAGTCAGAAAAAGCTCTGAGCAGAAGTTAAGCCTAGAAACAACAGGATTTTAGTGGCCATCTTTAACGGAAATCCTAAAATTACTTTAATTATAAATTACGCGCCTGTCGAAGGTAGTCCTGACGCTGAAGATCATTTTGAATTATTGTCAAATCTGGTAAATGAAGTTCCAAAACATCACATGATAATCGTATGTGGTGACTTTAACGCTCATTTGGGCAAAGATGATGCAAGTCATACATATCATAAGTTAACAAACAGGAATGGAAGACTGTTACTCCAACATGCACAAGAATGCGGAATCCATATCACTAACACAATGTACGAAAAGAAAGAAGGGAAACTTTGGACATTTCTTTTAGATATGAATGGTAAGAAATCCCAGATTGACTATATATTGATTAATAAAAAATGGAAAAACTCTGTGCACAATGTTGAAGCCTACAATAGTTTCAGCAGTCTGGGTAGTGATCACCGCTTAGTAACAACGAACATAAAGCTAAGTCTTCGAAGGAGCAAACGCCCATCAAAGCAACCAAATTACGATTGGTCAGTTTTACGTGATGGAGATTTACATGAACGTTATTTAATCACTGTGAGAAACAGGTTTACAGAGCTATGCAATGATAATGATGATGGCAATATAACAAAAGAATATAGGAACTTTGTACAAGCGAATAAAGAAGCTACAAAGGAATTTATCCCTAACAGGATAAAAACAAACAGTGAGACGGCTAGCAGATGACGATCGGGTAAAGGCAGCAAGAGATGAAGTGAATGAAGCATTTTTTTAACTTTAGTAGGAATGCAGACTCTAATAACCAGCAAAAACTAGTGCAACAAAAAGAGAAACTTAGGAAAGCATACAATCAACCGCAAGAAGATGATTTAGATGAGATGATAAGGAAAGGCGAAGAAAACAGATGCACAAAACAAACATGGTGAGAGCTGGAAGCTTATCAATAGTATTACAGGTCGAAAGACACCGAAACGTCGTATAATTAAAGGCAAATCCCAAAATGAGAGAGTGAAAAATTGGTACAACCATTTTAGAAACCTTCTAGGTAAAGACCCAGATGTAAGAACTGAGGACAATGAGCTCACCAAAGTGCTGCACAACATGGATATAGATGAAGGGGACTTTACTATGGAAGAACTCTTGAAAGTAAAGAAACAGTTATGTGAAGGAAAAAAGGTTCTGACAATATACCTGCATAAGTGGTCAAAAGATGCAATTTGGACGACATAATTTTGGGCTTTGCAAATAAGCTTTTAAATGATAACTTAAAACCGGATCAATGGTCTGAAATTAACATGATACCTCTTCCCAAGTCGGGTGATCTGAGTGACCCAAATAACTACAGAGGAATCAGCCTCTCCTTTATTGTAGCAAAATGTGTAAATAAATTGATACTAAATCGGATACAACCAAAGATAGATTCAAAACTCAGACCCAATCAAAACGGCTTCCGACCTGGTAGGTCTACTACTGCTCATATATTAGCTCTCAGAAGACTAATTGAGGGTGTAAAGAGTCATAACAGAAAAGCGATCATCCTGTATATTGACTTTAAAAAAGCATTTGACTCAGTACATCGAAACAAGATGATAAACATTCTGAAAGCCTATGACATACCGCCGAAGCCGATAGGGGCAATAGAGATCCTGTACCAAAACACTAAGGCAAGAGTTATAACACCTAATGGTGAGACTGATTTCTTTGAAAACAGGGAGTTTTGCAAGGAGACACACTAGCACCATATATCTTTGCTATTGTACTTGACTACATTTTGCGGAAAACTTTTGAGGGTAGAGATGAAAGAACTTGGCTTTCAACTTTATGGAAGAAGAAGCAGAAGATTGCCAGCAGTTACCATTACAGATCTCGACTTTGCGGATGATCTGGCAATCATAACGGGGGAAATGGAACAGGCTCAGGAGATTTTAATTCGGCTAGAACAAGAGGCTGCATCTGTAGGTCTTCTTGGCAATGCAAAAAAGACAGAGCTGCAAATTTCTAATCAGAATTCCCCAGTGGAAGTTAAGGTCAAAAACGGTGATGCCCTTAAAATAGTGGATAACTTTAAATATCTTGGGGCATGGAATGCAAGCTCTGAATGTGACATTAACACTAGAAAGGCACTTGCGTGGAATGCCTGCCACAAGCTTAGGAAAGTTTGGAGCTCCTCTCTCTCAAGAAAAATTAAAATCTTTTACTGCTACTGTTGAGTCAGTACTTTTATATGGTTCTGAAATTTGGACTCTAACCCAAAAGATGAATATGCAGTTGAACGGGTGCTACACAAGACTACTTCGAATGGCACTTAATGTGTCCTGGAAGAGTCATCTCACAAATGATCAGCTCTATGGAGATCTACCTTAAATCTCGATCAAAGTTCAGCAAAGGAGGATGCGTCTCGCGGGTCACTGTGTTCGCCACAGTGAGGAAATGGCTAACAAACTGGTACTTTGGCTTCCAACCGAAGGGAAAATAGGACGAGGCAGACGCAGAACAACATTATATTGACAACCTGATGGAGGACACTGGGATAGTAAACGTCGGGGAATTGAGAAGGCTAATGGAAGATAGGTTTGGATGGAGGACACGTGTGAATGATGTGGTGCGTCCTGGCAGACGACATAACTAACTATATGTGCAAGTGTTCCCTATGCTTTACACTTTTAGCATCGTTGTGTTCTTTCCACTTAATTGGATCGGATTCCGCGCGCACGTACGCTTAAAAAAACCAGGAGGGGTTTAAGCCATGATTTAAACCAAACCTCCTTTGTGTCTTCGGGCCTCAGAATCATGCTCTAGGACTTAATCTAAAGAAGCAATATACATGCATTATAATCCCTAAAGTGCAAAGTGATGTGACTTATCTCCAAAATGTAATAAAATATACGTATACACTCTCTCGAACCCTAACGATTTTATTTGTCATAAATATCCCGCTTAGAGGATTATGAATAGGGACAGATTCAGATTTTGATTCATGTATGGGATATTATTTTTGACCTTCCTTGTCCATAGGTGGGTTATTAAGTAACCCCAGGACCTCATCCAGACGAAAAAGTTTGTCTAGACCAAGTCAAATTTCGTCATACCCTCACGACATTATAGATCGACGTAACTGCAAAACTCACGAGTGCATGTGGTTAGAGCATAGAAGATTGTGTTGTGGAAAAGGTGACTATTATTTTGTAGGCTTTCCCATGATATTATATTTCTATGTGGAAAATATCATAACGGGAAATTCGCATGAATAGAATACCTTTTAGCTGTCCTAATATATTTATTATGACCTGATATAGGACTTTGAACTGAATATGAAACCACATGCATGCGTACAATCCCAGATACCTATATCTGTTTGTAGTGCATTTGATTGACAAAGACTTGCTGCATTATGACCCCAAATCTTAAAAGTACAATTCAACCGTAT
Source organism: Heliocidaris erythrogramma (assembly GCA_025617745.1). Classification (NCBI taxonomy): domain Eukaryota; kingdom Metazoa; phylum Echinodermata; class Echinoidea; order Camarodonta; family Echinometridae; genus Heliocidaris; species Heliocidaris erythrogramma. The sequence goes on from CM046864.1 coordinate 6,841,630, forward strand.
TTCCTACAACTTTTACACAATTAATTTTGCGATCAAATATGATGATTGTGTCTTGACACTGACCGTAGCGTCACATCCTCGAAGACGCGATTCTGTATCGTACTCTAGATAGCGTTCGCCCTTTTATTGCCAAACGATGATAAAAAAGTCATCTTGCAGGAATAATCCACTGACACATGTACGACATTGGATGGAAATAGTATCGATTGCTATGCTTTGTCGTCATTTCTTTCCTAGCAGGTTCTGATGTTGCTGTCTCGCTGTCGTTCGCTCAACACAAAGTAGAGCACCAAATATACAGCCTTTTGTCATCGGATCGTGCAATGCTGGTAAGTAAAATAGAAATTAACCTTACATATCAAGCCCTGAAGCTCGACTTTCTGACCGAATTTGTGTTTACATCGTTAAAGACCTCAGCCTGACCCAAAACAACCATATATTGACGTAAAGCTTAGTAAACAAAGAATATTACCCTGGGTATTCATAAATTTTCGTCTCCGTTTATCCATAAAAAATAAAAAAGATAATTTTTTTTGGTCCGCCCCCTCCCTATGGCATAACAACAGAGGAAACTGCAGGGGGTCGCTAGACGTGTGACGACATGTCATGTATACAGCTCCGAATGCGTCTACACGATATGTTGTCATCAAATTTTCACCCCCCGCAAAGTAGCGTTCCTCAGAGACGGGGCCCTCGTCAGAAAAACCACCGGGGCTCAACATTCGGGACCCTGTTACTCACTCCACAGGAAACAGAATCTCATGAAGTTGGTTTCAGTTTGTTCAGAAAATATATAGCTCCCCGTGGTTGAATAAAGGTTAAATTTCAAAATTCGGTCAGGCTGAGGTCTTTAATGAAACTGAAGGGAGCATTGAGTCATTGTATTAGTCGGCTTTAAGGTACATGGGCGTTTGACTCATCTGTGCTGTAGGCCTACATGCACATGTTCAAGTATAATGAATAAATGTGGGATAAAATACAAGTCTCACTTTTATACCAACGCCTTGCTCGCTCACGGAACCATCGCGATGTCGGGCTTTGTCAATTTCGGCAGCGGTCACGACCTCTAAATGAAAGAAGTAAAAACACCAATATAATCAGTAAAATTTTGAGAAAATACTTCCTTCTACATTTTAGGATGATATAATATCTGATTTCATGCTAGATTCTTCAATAGGATCTTTATCATCTTGATCAAGTGTTTTAGCCCGCGATCTTGCTCCTTTTCAGCACACATGTGCTTGAGATCACACATTTGCTATGGGAGGCAATTATTCGCAGTACGAAGTTAAGGAGTGCGAGGTTATCTACAATAAATATATGTGTGAGTGCACCTTGCTTTGAAGAGTTCAAATATGTGACCATCACTTGGTTGAACCATTCTTGAGGCGGGAGTCGTGGCACTTGTTGCATCAAACTATTTTTTTTTTCATTTCGTGGCAAGTATTTGACAGTAGTATATTAAAAAAAAAATAATTAAGATATAACTGTGAGCGATATAGGCCTACACAAAGGAGCAAGTACACTGATACATGTACCGTGTGCACAAGCTTATCTGAGAAAATGCAACACCTCCACACGTTTATAGGCCTACCTGTTAGACCACCTACGATACGTGTTGTTGACTTGTCCCCGGTACATTACACTTGAGGAAGGTCTAAAATGTGACTTTAAAACTTATTTTCATATTGCAAATCATCATCATTAACGTCATCATCTGGTACGAGATGAAGGCGTAAGCCTGTAATACTCGTTCTTTTTATCTTAAATTGTCACTCGAGAAAAAGTTGTTACTTTGTGCTCTTCCGGTAGGAGTCATGGAAGCTCATAGTGTATATTCCAGTAATTCCACTAATATATATCTATGTACATTTTGAATTATTAATCATGCTTATCTATTGTTTATCTGAGGAGTCACTAAATCAATTCATTTCACCATGGACCCAACTACAGATGGACACTGATCGGTACTATAATGAATCCATGCACCTAACTGAGTCAAAAGTATCACAATGACATTCCAGACATGCTTCCCAACTTTGATCTTACCACGACCGCCGCCAGCCAGCCATAAAAGAACCAGAACTGTGCCTTGAGAAATCTATAAAATGCATACGCAGAAGAAAATAAATCGCTTAAAAGCATGAAAATGCATGTGCAGTTGGGGCTTACAAATGAAAATTATCGTATGTGCATTTTCAGATAGGAAATTAGAAGTTTACAAGAGAGACCAGTAAATTTGGCTGTAACATAATGATTTTAAACTTCATTTTGAAACGTATCCGATCCATTTTCCAGGAATATGAGGTAATAGGACAGTAGAGGATATGTATTTTCTAAAGTTAGGCAAGGTCAGATGCATTTCCACAAGTGTCCACTTCTGTAAAATAATCAATCTCATATCATACAAATGGTCATAATTTGGGGTTCTGAAATTACACTTCAGCGAAATGAATTCCAAGAAAGGTAAAAGGTTGTTTTGTCTGTGACATTGTTGCCAGAAACAAATGAAATAAAGTAGAACTTTAATGATTTTAAATATTGGCTTAATACTTATTATTGCATAGATGGCATAAATTAAACAAGGTTATCCAAATTCAACGCTTGGAAACATTTGAAGTAATGATTATTATCAATTATAAAACGGTAAAATACAGCCCCCGATATAGCAGCTGAAGAGCTCCTCCAACGCTGCTGAGATATGTGACGACACACCATGGACCAGTCCTGTCTAAGCAGACGATGTCCCATAACATCTTACACATTTTTCAGAGCCTATTTGTGACCCGACGCCTCAAAACCTACAATAAGTTTTCATTTTCTGAAAGTAGAGATTCTCAGCTTTCCAATGGTATATTACTTGTCTAGTTTACTCAATCATAACACCTTTAAATATCAAATTTAGGATCAGTATGTAACCAGCAATCAATAACTCCTATTCAGAGAAAATGGCCATTTAAGTTCGGAACAAAAGAGTGCTAAACCTTCCCTCTCTATGTGCGCCCAAGTAAAACTGGGTATTCAAATGGCCATAGCAACCGGTATGAAGGGATTATCAGATTAGTCTGAATTTTGGCACGCTGCTCCAGGAAGACTTATTCATTACTCACTCCAAAAATCAATTTAATACCTTTAGAGGTAAAGTAGTAATTTGGCATTGAATGAAAGAATTACAAACTTCGGCGATTTCGATTTTTTAGCTCGACAGGTGAAAAAAAAGAGTCATTTTAAAATGCCCCCGAAACATATTTCTAAGTCGAATTACGACTCACAAACTTGAGACATGATAGAATGATAATGGAAGTACCCATTTCTATCAAAAACAGAAAATCGACTGATCCAAGCAAATTTACTATTTTGGGCTGTTTGATACGTTGTGGTCCGTGCGACTTATTGTAGGTTTTGAGGCGGCGGGTCACATTTTGTCATCTCCTCTTCACTTATTTCTCTTCCTTAACTAGCGTCAGTCTTAATGTTAACTTCGTGTATAGTATTATTTTGATGAAAAATGCAGCGTTAAAAAAATAAAGGAATCAGTCACTTGTAAAGAAAATAAGAAGCCATTGTATTTTCAGCTGCTTGCACCGGGGCATGTTCGGCGTTTCAAGAGGGAACGAATACCATCCTGCTATTATTCGGAGGGCTTTTCAATTTGAAAGTGGCGTTTATTTCATTGATCATTGACCCTTCTCCTGTGTATTTACAATCAAACGGTTTTAGCTATCAGAATCAGTTTCACTTTCCCTTTATAATGGTGTGAAATAAGGTCATGTTTAAATACATTATAGGACGTCGTCTGCTTAAAGACCTCAGCCTGACCAAAAACAACCATATATTGACGTAAAGCTTAGTAAACAAAGAATATAATTACCCTGGTTATTCATAAATTTTCGTCTCCGTTTATCCATAAAAAATAAAAAAGAGAACTTTTTTGGTCCGCCCCCTCCCTATGACGTAACACTGCAGGGGGTCGCTAGACGTGTGACGACATGTCATGTATACAGCTCCGAATGCGTCTACACGATATGTCGTCATCAAATTTTCACCCCCCGCAAAGTAGCGTTCCTCAGAGACGGGGTCCAAACCACCGGGGCTCAACATTCGGGACCCTGTTACTCATTCCACAGGAAACGGAATCTCATGAAGTTGGTTTCAATTTGTTCAGAAAATATATAGCTCCCCGTGGATGAATAAAGGGTATATTTCAAAATTCGGTCAGGCTGAGGTCTTTAATTTGTGTTGTTTTTATAATCATCAGATACGCAGTTGACATAAAACTTATACGATTGCCATCTGTAAGCTTCCCAGTTTCTAGTGATACATTAATTGCCATATTTGTGATTTTCTTTGAATACCTACTTTAAGGAGTTTTCCGAATTGTCAACTAGAACGCCGTCCTAGATTCTCCCAGCGACAATGGACTGCTTTGCGCTGACTGCATACAAAGTAGGTGAAGTGTGAAGCGAGGTTCACGTTTTAGAGAAGACGGCAAAACCATATTCTCCCTTCCGGATAACTGGGAACTTTCGTCTAGATGGCAGCCACTGGGTGACAGCAATGGCTTGGCAACGCATAGCAACACATTGACTTTGCACACATTTTGGTTTTGTGGCAATGTTTTTTTTCTTTTCTTCATCAAATGCCGAAAATTTGATGTGCCATAGGTTGTCACAACCATTATGATGCAGGGCTAATCTCTTTCATTTTGTATTTTTCCTGATCGCGTTAAATACTGCGAAAGATGGGTAAAATGGGTAAACGCGATCGAAATCGGCAGGAAAAATCCAGATGATAACAAACGTTGGGAACCGACGAAATACGTTCGGATCATTTGTTCGGATTATTTCATAATAGGTTCATATCTTGCTGATATTTAGCTTCAGTCTTATATGTATATATATATATATTTACCAAAATTTCAGATTTCAAAGAAAGAAAATGTATCAAGGGAAGCAAAAACAAGAACTTGCTCATGCAGCTGTTCACAGTATCGTATCGTTACGGTATGGGACTTTGTACAGTCCCACCTACGCAGTTTTGTGAAAGTTTTGTTTATATCTTTTTGAATTCCCTGAATATGACATCAACACTCCTAAAAGTACATGTATGAGGTTATCCTGCCAGGAGTGAATTTCCGATGATGTTCGCTGTGCGAGAGTCGTTCTAAGTGCATAGAAATAAAATTCAATGGATTTTCTGCACGCCAATGCTACGTGTGGGACCGAAGTCAACTAAGTACGACGCTCAAGCGGGCAGTGTTTTCACCAACTGAGGCGTTACTAGGGTCGTCGTTAGGAAACTGACGTCACACCGGAAAGCAGAATTTGACGCGCTGTCGATCTGACTAGTGGGCGAGGGAGAAGCCAGTGGACGGGTGAGCCGTTCTTGCGCAAAGCACGGTATGCAGCTAACACAAAGCAGTCTATTGTAGCTGGTAAGATCTAGGACGGCGTTCAAGTCCACACATTCGAAAGCCCACTATTATCAGGTGGGGTGGTCATGATGTGATCAAAGAAAGACTGTCGTTATTAGTCCATCTGTAGTAGGGTCCATGATTTCACAAGTGAAAGTAAGTTAGATTCGACTTACATTGATTTTGGTGTTTTTTTTTACTGTATTTCCCACAAAGCTTTGGTTTATGAGTGGGGCAAGTTCGTTTAAAGAATACATATAATAAGCCACTTCGGAGATGCAATCTGAGCATGAGCAGAAAAAGGTCATCTGTACCAAATTCTAAAACCCACTGACACTAATATTCGATATGTGCTCATGAATGTCATGTAATCATTATTCAATTATGCACTAATGGTGCATTCCATAACATCCAGGTGGAAGTATTCTTTTTAAAGGGGGAAACAAAAGCTATTCATCACTCCCAGAGTTATTTTTCTGAAGTGCACATAAAGGGACCCTCCATGTCTAAAATATCTGTGGATATTTGGGGTCATTGTACCATGTGCTAACCCCGAACTGGCTTATTATGCTCTACGCAGGTAAACCTGTAATGTACTAAACACGTCGATCCCATGAGTATCCTTTTGTTGGGAATATACCTGTTCACAAATGTATTTAAACGTTATGCATAATTTTAAAACAAATGTTCTTGACAACCTGAAAGCTTGTCAGAGGTTTGTCAGACATAGCAACAAGTAATGTATGCAAACTGGATTCCATGTATTGGAGTTCATTCATTAATAACAAGTAATGGAATACCTCGTTACTAGGTCCCCGGGAAAGAAACATCCATAACTTTGTGAACAGGTCTATTTGATTCCGAGAGTATTAAAGGGTATTCAATAAAATTGCTAACGTTGAACTAAGGACCCTTGGACAGTGATTGAAGTAGATTTTTAAACTAACATATTTTCTCTTGATGTCACTTTTCTTTCAGCTTAAAAACGGGTTCTGCGAATGATCAAAGCCAAGCCATGAAGTCACTTTTGTTTTACACTCTTCTCATATCTATAACAGGTAAACTCTTGCTTCTATTTCGTTCTACGAAGAACATATAGAAATAAATCATGTGAATTGGGCCATTCTCCAAAAAAATGCGATTTTCGTGTCGCCAGCATGTTCATATAGATTAAATCGCTATTTTGTCCCCTGGAAATCAACTTTTTTTGTTAATTCATCCTAGAGGCTTGACCTCTAAAATATTTATCAATAGAGCTATCAGGACACCCAGGATAATATTAGAAATACAAGCAGAATTTTAATGTTAGCTCCAAAACCCCATGTCGCCAGGAAAGGAAGTGCTCATATAACATATCATTCAAAGTAAGTCTTTTGCACGTCATTCCACTGACCCCTAAGTGCCTGAATGACAAATAATATTACATAACAATATGCAAATAGCAGTGTAATTGAACGAGTTAAACAAAGTCAACCTCCAGCATAAATGTCACCATGATATATTCATCGAATCTCTTGTTACAAAAAATTATAAAGATCCAACCACTTCAAAATCTACTGTTACGATGAGGTAATAATGAGATACGTTACTTAAACTTTGTTTCATTAAGAAAAATATATGCTGTAAATAAACGCAAGGCTCAGGTACTTTGAATACTAACGCTAAAGTTTAATCACACACCGGAAATTACAAAAGAAAAAATTATTATTTTTCTGAAAATAGTGTTAGAAAAGAAACGGCACATCAGATACGTTACAATCAAATACGTCACTGATTAAATGTATCAGGCAGCATGATCAACGCAAGGCGCTTTGGCGAACATATTTTACCATTCGGACCGCGTGCTTTACTTTTGTAACCATTGCGGCTTAATTGCTGTCAATCTGTGTGCTCTTATTGCCAAATATAGATACGGTAACGTATCTGATCACATCAGATTAGTAATGTATCTGACAAGATATTTTTTTATCGTTTTATAGTCCATATCTACAAAATATGTATGTTTTATATATTATGTAATTATTAATAATGTCAATTTTAACATCTTTTGCTGACACATTCCCTATCTTCTCTCTCAATCCTTTCATTTTTCCTTAATTCTTTTCTGATCAGGGTGGTAACGTATCTGATGAGATGAATTACTCATTTGTCATTTATAATTTTCTTCAGACATTATCTATTACAGGAACAATGGGGAAATGAAATGTATGCGTATTATTCCATACAAATCTTTTGCAACTTCATTTTTACCACTTCCGTAACTGCAAATTCAGAACTATATAAAAAAAAACATTGTTATTTATTGTTGCATGCCACAGCACAACAGTCCAAATCCAGGCAGCGGTGAGCGCTAGCACACAACACTCACTCGATGAATTATTCATGTTTTAGGCGGGGTCTAATACCCCTTTATTAGCATAGGCCTATAAGGGAATTTATAAATAAACCAAGACGCATGTTTCATTATTTGATATTTAATAGACTCGTAAGCTAACAATTATGAAAGGTGATGCATATCTTTATAGTTTAATTTGTCTTTCGATGATGAAAATAGTGATGAACATTTAGGTACATAATGGAAATCATATATAAATGGATTTGTAAAAACCATCATTTATAAATAAAGGAAATTACAAAATTCATTTTTTATATATAATGAATTTGTGAAATCATTATTTATAAGTAATGGAAACTACCAATTTTTTCTTTATATATAATGAGTATTGTGAAACCATTGTTTATAAATAATGGAATTTGCAATATGAGTTATTTATATATAATACATACAAATTTATTATATAGAAAATGAAAATCTAAATTATCATTATTTATATATAATGAATATTGTAAAATCTTTATTTATAAATAATAGAAATTGCAAAATTAATTTGTTATATATAATGAATTTGTGAAATCATTATTTGTATATAATGGGAATTGCACAATTCAGTTTTTATATATAATGAATTTGTGAAATTATTATTTATAAATAATGAAAATTGCAAAATTCATTATTTATATATAATGAATATTGTTAATTCATTATTTATAAACTAGCAGAAGCAGCCCGTGGACATCCATGGGCGCTAGCTGTGTTTATGATTAATCACCGTACCGTTAATTTGTCACAATAATCAAGTGAATAAATAAAAAAGTCGGATAAAGTTATTTTTTACCAAAAAGTATTTACAACATGCGCATTGGCGGATCAGGGTGGGGGTACTTCCGGTCCGTGCCCTCCCAACCCCCCTTTTGGAAGGAAAGTATGCATTTTGACCATGTACGATCCGCCCTTTTGTCGATTGTGCCCCCCCCCCCCCAAAAAAAAAAAAAAAAAAAAAAAAAAAAAAAAAAAAAAAAAAAAAAAATTGGTAGCCCAAAATCACCCGTTGACTGTTTTGTATTCTTAAGGCAAAGGAATAAAGTTTCTGAATTCATAAGAATTTTATGAAATCGTTGATGTTGAAATGTTGTCATTTGTACAACTCTGATTGCACACTCTTTCGGAGAATGGCCCCAATAGGATGATCTATTCCAACTATTTTCACAAGTGGTGGGGGCGGTCGAAAAGGGTTGGTAAAGGCCTACGAGGAAGAGCTGCCTAATAGAGGGATGTACGACTCCTATGCCCCATTTCTGGACCCGTTAATGTGTACTGAAATAGTTGTATCTTCTTGCGCCAATACAAATTCTCCAGTTTGAACTGTTTAAAATATCTTGGACAAATTTTTTCTGAAGCGAAAAAGTAGTTTACTCATTAAAAAATGTATTCAACAATATTATACAACAACAACTAAAAAGACCACCTCGCTGTACCAATGAGGTGAGCGTTACCCGAATAATCGATAATATCAACATTTTCGTGGTGGCGTGGTCACCTCCCCCTCCCCCTCCCCCTCCCCCTCCCCCGCGTCGTACGCCCACGCTTAGCTTTATGTGAAAACGATGTCCTGGTGTGTCAGGAACCTCGTAATGTTTTTGCTTCTTTTGTATTACTTAGAGCTATCGTTTTGTGTAAATATTTGACGAGAAAAGTATATTTGCAATAACAAGTCTAGGTGTGTATGTGTGTTTTTTTCTTTTTCATTTTTGGTGAATAATGGTTGATATAGTTTGACGTTTTTATGCGGTTTACAGTAGCTACTTCTGAAGCAACTGAATTTGAACAAATACAAGTGTCCTCAAATCTTGGAAGCATTAATTGATTAAATACAATTTATGTATATGTTTCAGTTGCATCAGCCATTACCTGTTACAACTGTCAAGGCGAGGGGTGCGAGGATCCCTTCGATGCGACTGGAGTGTCAACTACCTGCACACGTTCCTCGACATTACCAAATAATTACTGCAGGGTAAGCCCCGCATGCTCAGACATGACATGATAACGAGAGAGAGAGATAACAAATAAAAGAAAAAATCATCAGGACAACATACATGTTTAACTTAATCAAATACGTTCAGTTTGGGACTTTCCATTGAGCGATTGTCCAAACATGCCAATGCGGAATTATCAGGGTAATCAGACACACACAAAAGAACAAAAAATCGTTGCATGGAAACCATAGTTATTTGCAGAGAAGAAGAAAAAAATTGTGGTTCATACCAATTTAAAACTAGACTACAAGTCGAGGCAGCTGCATGGGCGTCAGGATTTCCCATAGAAATGACAGAGATCTATAGAATAGTACGAACAAACAAGATTGAACTACTAGTAAATCATTTGGTCTCTTTGTTATCATTTCCTAACGTAATACAAGAATTTTCTGGTGCTACTCAACCAAAGAAATCAACTGCCAAACCGCATAGTGTTCATATTTTCTTGTTAACCCGTCGACCACTGAAAGCGGGCGATCCCTTTATTAACCTATGGGAATTAGAGAATTCGATCAGTAGTCAATGGGTTAAAATACAAAACAACATTGCTCTGAGTAATTTATCAAGCGCTTTTGAGTGATTTATCAGCTAGACAAGTTTATTTTGTTGGTGTGTTTTTAAAACCTATCTTCTCATCTTTTGTTTTTCTTTAGAAGATAGTTGCTTCGTTTTGTCAACGTAACAGTTTCTTCATGTGATATTTTTTTTTTTAACAGGAACGTAGCTTTGATACTAGCTTCTACTAAAATGTAACTCGACTGTAACTCTACTGTAACTCGACAAATGTTAGCTGATAAGCATGTGGAAAATTGTCAGCCTGTTCAAAATTTCTTGAAGATTCTCCTATTTGATTACTCAGTAAGGATAACAATTGCTATAAAGTTTGCAGATTCCTTGCTAGATATTATCCATTGGGGGACTGCCATTTTGAAAAAAAAAAATTGTAATGTGATACATGTCCATTTACCTGCACACAATGGATATGATGTTGCATAATGAATAGCTATTGTGCAACTAAAGCCACCAATCCAAAATGTCAGCCATCTTGGTACCCCCATTGTCTCGCATATATGAGAGCAGTTGTAGGTCATTGTCACTTCTTTGAATAATTGACAAACTTTTGTCTGACCAACAACAACTTGTGCGTGCCAAATCCTGCTTCACAAAAGAAACATCTGAACCAAATATCTTGACCCAAATAGGTTATCTGAGAGAATGAAATTATCTTCAGTTGAATGTAGATTTGAATGTACAAAGATGGTTTATTATGAGAAAATCCAGTGTCATGCATTCCACATGTGATCATGGGTGTCATTGTAGCTACTGTACAGGTCACTGGGTATCTCACAAATAGAACTGCTCTGACATTACTTTGTATAGAAAATGGCAGCCCCCATGGCATAATGTCTAGCAAGAATGCTAAACCTAAGCCTAAACCCAAACCTAATGTGAACCCAATTTCGACCCTAATCCTAACCCTGTATATTTGAAGAAATAAAGCCTGGTGCAATAGACCACTTCGGTAATGAATGCAAATTTTATACATAACTTTCAAACCAAGGTTGTTCATGACAACCTCAAAGCTTTCCGGACATAGCAACAATTAATGTATGCAAACTGGATTCCAAACATTGAGGCTCATTTTTATAAAAAGCAGTTTAATGGATAGCTCGTCACTAGGTGCTCAGAGAATATTTGTGTATAAATTTGTGTATATTACAGAAACGGTCTATTGTCAGAGTTTCTGAGCAACTTAATAAAGTAACCAATCACTGCCTCTACCTAAAATTCTTCTCTTCATTCCAGAAAACTGTAGTTGGAACATCTGTAACGCGTGGTTGTGGTACCCTGAATACATGCACTCCAGGCTGCACTGATAGTAGCTGTACATATTGCTGTGAATCCAATCTCTGCAATGGAGGAACTACCGTGACAAACAGTTTCCTTGCTATGGGCGTGGCCTTGGTGACAGCCTTCATCTTCATCAGATATTAGATGGGATATACACATACATACACACACACACACACACACACACACACACGCACAATAAACAAACCAGTTTGTAATTAGTTTATGGTACAAATGACCCTAAATGACCCCAATTTGTACGCGCGTTTGTCTTGATGGACGCGCTACTTGTAAAACATGCCAAATTATATAATTGTGCGCCCACGTGGTGCGCACAAAATGACAACGTATAAAGGTCAATTGTAACGGTACAATTGACCTTTAACTGTGCATTCGTACACTGTAAAAACTTAAGTGCTATTTTAGGGCATGCATAGGGACTGCACTCAGAGTGCTATTGAATGCACACAGCGTGCTATTTCAGCACTTTCACGGGAGCTGGATCGGCTCCTTAAACTGCTAAACATTCATTAAAAAAAAAAAAGGCGAGCCTCGAACCAGGGTCCGCTGATCGAGAATTGTTGGCATTACCGCTAGCCTAACTCACGTCGTACGATTTAGAGCAGATCATATTGTTACATAGTGAATTTACGACACCACAGAGTTCATGTTATCTACTTGACTCCCATGACTAAACTGGATTGCAAGAAGCATTCGTTAGTCCATCGGTAACGTCAGCGCCTCTCAATCAGCGGAACCTGGTTCGAGGCTCGCCAAGGTCACATTTTTTTTGCTGGTAAATTAGCACACTACAAGTGCTATAAACAACATTTCAGGTGCAGTCACTATACATGCCCCTAAAAGTAGCACTTTAGTTTTTACAGTGTAGATTGCAATTACGAAGTGGCATATTGTGAATACATAAGTTTAATTTATTCTTGAGCATTTGCCGTTCTTACATTATTTTTTGCCAGTCAGCATGTTTGCATACTGTCCGTATTGGTCACATGTCGTTTTTCAGAAGGTTAATAAACTCCGAAGTTTCGTATAATGAAGGCTCGTATTTCCGAAATAAAAACCTGTTTTCTTTTCGGAACTACGAACATTTTGAATAATGCTACCTATAATAATCCACCCTCTTTCATTTTCGGAATAACGAACTTATGGAATAATACTACAAATGGTCGGAATAACGAACCTGTTCAAAATAATGATTACAATTAACACCCACCTGGTATGCGAAATTTGTGTTTTGGAATGATGAAACTTCGGGGGGAAATGAGTGACCCCCCCCCCCCCCCCCCCCCCCCCCGTATCTTATCACATCCCACCGCACTCCAAGTGAATTATATATTTAAGCAGTATTTGTATTATAATCTATTTTGATAAGGATTTGTATTACTTTTACAATCAAGCCGATGTTTTTGTAATTCGATGTATAAATTATCCCTTCTTTCAACTATTTACTATTATATTTTAGTTCCCGCTCGATAAGTCTACTCAATACCTGTAAATTATTGCATTGTTTGGATGAAATTTAAATGTAAATAGTGCATAATGGGACGTGTGATTTTTTTAAAGAATAAATACTGACATTAATCAAATCGAATTGAATTCGAAGATTCAATTCAATTCAATTTGAAGACATTTATTTTTCACCTTTCCAATATAAGTACATTGTATATACAATAATAAATGAACAAATGTCAAGTATTTTGTAACAAAATATGACAAAATATAGATTGATGACTTGTGTGAAATTACGTTGTTTCTTGGGTTGTTCGTTTTCTCTGAGGTTCTGTTGTCTAAAGATATAGACTTTGACATTTAAACAAAATTCCATAAAACCTTGAGCCGACCTAAAAAGTACTTCATCCCTTTTGCAGCCCCTCAATTTTGAAATTGTTGGAGTATGCAATTACTTTAATTACAAAGTAATCATAATTGCAAAACGTGTACTGACCTGAAAAAGGATTATAATTTGATTTGAAGTAAGTAAAAGGAATTAATTTAAAAGAATTATTTTTTTTCGACTAGAAAATAAAATTGCGTAATTTTTTTAAAATCAATCTTTAACCATTATTACTACAGTCAGGTACTTCAGTTAACAGTTAACAGCTCTCTCTCTCTCTGGGACAAAAGCAAGCTTTTAATTTCTTACAAAGGAATAATAATGTTGTGACCTTGAAATTTCAAAGGTGATATTTACAGGATGACTACTAAACCCGCCCAAAAGTTTCGCCGAAATTTGTTTAAGTCTGCAAAAGGAATGAAGTTCCTTTAACTTTACAAACATCTGGCTCTGTCAGAAGGAGCTATGTAGTAGAGGCCTATAGAGTGCTTTAGACCGTGAAATCTCCTACATCTAGTTTTACATTTACGGCTAACAAGCGTTTGTGCCTGTAAACTAGAAGTTATGGACGTGAATGTCAACATGGTGAATTTGTATTATTATTTGTATGAAGGGATTTCAGGCGACCAGAGAAATTGGCGTATCTCATGGTTTGCAAAAAAGTACCAGGATAACAGTGTAATTTTAAAACAATATTGGTTTGTGTAAAGTACCCGGATCACCGTACAATATATTTCCATATCTCATGGTTTTGGGTGCGCTATCGCTAGAAAAGGGAATACGCAATTGAATACGCAAAAGCTAAGACACTGGATGATTTTAATTCAATTCAATTCTGTACAAAGTCCAGACTAAGGATTGGGGGGGGGGGGGTACCCTAGATACGTTTTAACAAACTAAAAAAAATATATACCCTTTTCCCATATTTTGGGTTGATTCGACATCCTAAATGCGTCACGCGCGTCAAGAACCATCACCAGCAAAAAATAACCTATCCAAGCGTATTTGTTTTTTTGTTTGTAACAACACGGCCAGTAATTATGCGCTTCGAAGGCGCGGACATTGGCAGTTTGTATGGCTTGGGCACGAGAGGCCGCTAATTATTTGCCGATTTTACTTTAATATGGCAAACGTTCTTATGTTGTTATTGTATTTTACTTTCCAAAGATTAAAAACAAAAAAAATCTTTTAAAATTACAAATGAATTAGTTGAAATGGGTTAGACTAGTAATAGTTCAGGATGTGTTTGTTTCTGTCCCCAAACCTTCAATCTAAGAAAGTTAATTCAGGCAATCGCTTATTATTTTGCTGATCGACACTCGTAAGGGACGGCCCACTAACACTTTCCATCGACATTACTCACCATTCATACTTTTTTACTTCATAAAAGCAACTTTTTGTGAAAGAGGGGGGGGGGGGTTGCTTTCCAGGGGTATTTATCGTACCAGGGGATGAGATTGGCGAAAGGTATAAGCCTGGTTTGGTCAACACAGGCATTAAATTCTACATGTATCATGAATATAAGGTAATGGTAATGGTAATGATGATGGGGAACCTTCCCATTCCAAGTAGCTGCAGGTCCTATAGATGTCGGTTGTGCGGCCAGGAAATACCCGAGGTCATAAACGACATCCTATCACGCCCTACATAAGCATATTAATGAAATACATGTATGCCATTAGCCTACAACTTATGACCCAGACTCAAAGGTTCATCCTAAATCGATGTACCAGTCATGCTGTACAAGTTTGAAAAGTAATCCCAGTTACAAGTTAAATGTTTGGCATATGTTTCAATGGTTAAAAAATAATGATGTAGGACGTCCCATATGCACCTTGGGAGAAAGAACTGCTAAGTCAGGACGCCTAAAAAAACTGTTGCGTAGAGATAATAGCGATTATCCCCAAGAACCAGTTACATTAATTTCCTCTCAGCACTCTTGAACCACAGGTACCCCCCCCCCCCCCTTCTCGGTTCAGTGTCCCATGACCCTCCTTTTTGCCAAATCCCAAGGCACTCCTCTTTGCCCATCTGAGAAGTAGAAATATGATGTAAGAATCGCCATAAATTAATTCATATTAAGATTGTCAACACGAGTTATTGTACTGCAACAATAGCACTGCTTTGCAATCATTAAACTGCACCCCCCCCCCCCCCCCAGGCCTTCCATCAGAGAAGAAGATGAGCCACCCAAGCCCGTACGCTTCGCTCGCTAGTAAAATTAAAACACAGGATACCAAGCGAAAAAACTTATATGATGATGATTAGATGCATGAAAATCCTCATATTTAGCCCTGCGGGATGTCCGACTATCCTTATCTTCGGGCAGGAAGTGCCCAAATCAGGGGACAGGGTCCTCAGCATTTTAGTGTCCAAAAATCTCTGACAAGGAAAAAAAAAGTCCTCAGCGTTTTAGAGTCTCTTTTTAACTACTTTTTTAGCTACAGCACCCCCAGTATCCTCAGCCTTCTAGGGGGTGTAGGCTCCCAGGCCCCTGGCCCAAATATAACAAATTTGTATGATTATCTAATTTACTTTGATGGCGAAATCGCATTTCAGAGACAATAAAGTGTCCGGTTTCTTTTTGTTCCTTTGCAAGATTAGAAACGGGATGGTTTTCAGGCAGTAAACACCCTCATGTGAGGTGCCCGAATATCCTCATATTTGGCAGCAAGGTTACTGCATATACAATTTACATAATACTTCAGAACATTTTCTTGAATGGAAATGTCCAAAATGCTTATTGAAAGAACTACCATTTTATGACGAAAAGTATTCTGATTTAAAAACAAAAACGCCAAACCCCCATTTTATTAGGAAACATGCTGATGATAAAGATAAAATTAAATTTGATGAATTGTGTGAAAAAGGTTTGAAATGTATTCAACTCAATATTGTAAGTTCAACAAAGAATTTTGAAGAACTCAAATGTATTATGATCGAAAATGGAATACACGTGTGTGCTCTCAATGAAACCAGGCTTGATTCGGAAATTGATAACAGCGAGATTAAAATTCCTGGTTATTCAATTATTAGGAAAGACCGGAATCGGAATGGTGGCGGTGTGGCAATCTACATTCAAAATGATATAAAATATAAAGTCTTGGAAGACCGGTCCTTTGATGATTTAGAGGCCATCCTTATTTCGATTGAAATGAAAAATTCCCATCCCATTCTGTTTTTGAATTGGTATAGGCCACCCAGTTCTGGTCATGATGTCTTAGATGCTTATGAAAATCTATTAACGTTTATGTGCAATTTCAATGTCCATTCACTGATTATGGGTGATACTAATTTTGATATCTACAGAAAACCAGCTCTTTCACATACAAAAAAATATGATCAAGTGAATAAAATGTATGGCTTTCAATATGTAAATACGACTAAATGTACTAGAATAACTAGTGAAACTGCCTCTCTTATCGATCATATGCTGACAAACCATCTCGACAATATAAAAAGGTCTGGTGTTCTTGAGGTATCCATGGGTGATCATTTTATGAATTATATGGTCTGGAAATCACACAATGTAACCACCCATAGTCATAATAATGTGACTTTTCGAAAGTCTAACGGTACTGACTGGTGTTCATTTCGTGAGGATTTGTGGAAAGTTAATTGGAATGATATTGTAACATGTGATGATCTCGATGATGCCGTCGAGAAATGGGAAAATATTGTTGTTAATGTAATTAATAAGCACATGCCTTGGAGAACAAAACGCATGCGGAAGACATACTCGCCTTGGTTAAATGCGTCAATTTATAAATTGATAAAACAAAGAGATAATGCTAAAAAGAGAGCTATTGCTCAAAAGAAGGAAGAGTTGTGGAAGGAGTATAGGCAACTGAGAAATAAAGTGACGTCAGTCATTCGGAAATCTAAAAAGCAATATTATACTGAGAAGTTAGCGAATTGTTCCGACAGAAATGAATCCTGGAAAATTCTGAAATCTTTTTTACCGAATAATAAATCCTCGTCCAACATCTCTTGCGATAATTCAGAAAGTAAAGCAACCGAATTCAACAATCATTTTGCCGGCGTTGCGTCAGAATTGTTGAGAAAACAACACAATGCTAAAGAGGAAGTATTTATCGTTCCCGAAGACAGCAAAACACATATACCTTGTCAGAATACACTCACATTTACTATTGTTTCCGAGAATGACGTTATAAATGAAATCAAAAAGTTAAAAAATAAAAAATCAGTCGGAATTGACGGTATTTCCGTTCAGGTTCTGAAGGCATGTGCAGATATTCTAAGTAAACCAATCACATGTTTCATTAATAGATCAATTACAGAGGGAAAAGTTCCAAAATCATGGAAAATAGCGAAGGTAATACCGCTTCATAAAAAGGGGGACAGGTCAAACCCAGATAACTATAGGCCAATTTCTTTGTTGCCTTGTACTTCGAAAATATTAGAGCGATTAGTTCAATCTCAATTGTTACGTTTCCTTCAAGAAAACAATATACTTTCATCAGTTCAGTCTGGGTTTAGGGCTAAGCACTCTACTGTGACGGCGCTTGTGAAAGTGCTGGATGACTGGATGATGGCCATGGATGAGGGCGAATATACTGGTGCAATATTCGTCGACTTAAAGAAGGCTTTTGACACTGTCGATCACAAAGTGCTGCTACAAAAACTGTTTGACATTGGAGTGAGGGGTTTAACCCTTAAGTGGTTTGAGAATTATTTAGTTAATAGGAGAATAGTAACAAAGGTCAATAATTCTTTATCGGAAGAAAAACAGTTAACCCACGGTGTACCTCAGGGTTCCATTTTAGGACCTTTATTGTTTTGTATATTTATCAACGATCTCCCTGACATTTTTAAATTGTGCCAAGTTCATCTCTATGCAGACGACACCGTAATCTACTTTTCTCATAAAAATCCAAATGTCGTAGAATCTGCTCTAAATACCGAGATGGAGGTTTTGGACAAATGGATTTCTCAAAACAAATTATTGATTAATTATACGAAGACTGATAGCATGCTCATTGGCACGCGTAGCATATTAGCAAAGTGTAATACCCTTAATGTGAAAGTAAATAATATGATCTTACAAAAGGTTGAAACTACTAAATACCTTGGACTTCATATTGATAAGGAATTGAAATGGGATATTCATATAAATAACATGTGTCAAAAAATTAGCAAACTTGTCGGTTTCCTTGGTCGATTAAGACATGTTCTAAATGAATCAAGTTTAAATTTAATCTATAAATCGGTCATTATACCTCATTTCGATTATGGAGATGTTGTGTGGCAATCTGCTCCTAAAAGTTTTCTTTCACCTTTGCAAAAAATCCAAAACAGAGCGGGTCGCATCATTATGAAAATCAATCCTTTTTCTCATACATCAAATCAACATATTCACGACAAATTGGGTTGGGACCTTCTTGATTGCCGCTATAACAAACACATGTCTACAATGATTTATGGGATTTTGCATAATTTCACCCCAAATTATATGTCTGACAATATCACAATAAGAACTTCCAATTACACACTCCGCTCTAATCAGAATTTATATCTTCCAAAGCCAAAGTCTAATCATTGTAAAAGAACTTTTTTCTACAGGGGAATTTCCATTTATAACCAACTGAATGTATGACATTTGCTCCGGCGGCAATTGCTCCTGCGACAAATGCTCCTAAAAATACGACAATTGCTCCGCGACAATTGCTCCGCGATAATTGCTCCTGCGACAATTGCTCCGTCGACATTTGCTCCTGCGATAATTGCTCCGACGACATTTGCTCCTGCGACAATTGCTCCGTCGACATTTGCTCCTGCGACAATTGCTCCGTCGACATTTGCTCCTGCGACAATTGCTCCGTCGACATTTGCTCCGATCGAGCGACAATTGCTCCGCGACAATTGCTCCGTCGACATTTGCTCCGATCGAGCGACAATTGCTCCGCGACAACTGCTCCGTCGCTAGAAATGCATATATGCGACAATTGTTCCTGCGACAATTGCTCCGTCGACATTTGCTCCGATCGAGCGACAATTGCTCCGTCGATAAAATGAATATATGAGACAATTGCGACAATTGTTTCTGCAACAATTGTTTTGTCGACATTTGCTCCGATCGAGCGACAATTACCTACTCCGCGACAACTGCTCCGTCGATAATAATGAATATATGCGACAATTGCTCCGCCGATAAAAATGAATATGCGACAATTGCTCCGCGACAATAAACTCAGTAAATAAAAATAAATATTTGCTCCTCGAATGGCGTGTAAAAAATATACCCCATATTTTTAAAGAAGAAATAATAATGGAAAAGAGAAAGGAAAAAGAGGAATGACAATGAAGGGAAAACCTGAACGTGGCTGTCAAGACAAACCCACAAGGGTTTTTATACAGCAACCAGGTTCCTATTTTTATTGTCAGTCTTTTTATGTTTTAATAATTACATGCAATTTTAATGACTATGCCCGTCTAAACACACTAAACTATATCATAATTTCTTGCATGTTAATGTTAATGATACTCTTTTATATATGAATCTGAATAAAGCTGAATTGAAAAGAATTTAATTTAATTTAATTTAAAGCGTTGCTCGCTTCGCTCGCTTGATTTCACTATCTTAACCTATGCCGGTTATATTTATATTATCAAGAAAGGGAATAGGTTTGCATCTTGTCTTTTATCCAATATTTATGCTTAATTCTTTAACGCATAAAGTGATAGTTATGTCTGCAAGGATTCGAGCGGCAAGTTGACCTAAAATAGATGAATTTTCAGGACATGACCGCCTGTGACCATTAGCCTATTCATATCATCACACCCTGATCATACTCTCTGTGTGAACGGAAGATGCCGATAAATGTACGTTACTAAAATCACGAGAAGGGATTGTAACAATACACTTAAACCTGTTCTTAGTATTTAAAAAAAAATCAATATTTGCCCGCTTATAAAATCTAGAAACAAGACGTTTTCGATTAGCAATCATTTTTATTCCAGCAGCGGATGCCCGCATATCATAATATTTTTCGCTGCGCTCACTGAAAAGCTAGAGTGAAACTTATTGGGAAGGCAAACAAATTGGGCATGCAACGGGAGGCGGACGAATATATTTTAGAAAGGTTATAGGCCTGTGGTGTATTTTGATGACGAAATGATACTTTATCCCCAAGAGAGTGCGTTTTCCTTGCTCGCAATGTTTAGAAACAGTGTGGTTTTGGACAGCAAACATTTGCAACAGCGA
The DNA here is from genome assembly GCA_025617745.1 of Heliocidaris erythrogramma. Classification (NCBI taxonomy): domain Eukaryota; kingdom Metazoa; phylum Echinodermata; class Echinoidea; order Camarodonta; family Echinometridae; genus Heliocidaris; species Heliocidaris erythrogramma. Next base: position 6,862,345 of record CM046864.1, read on the forward strand.
AGTATGTAATATTTGGCAGTGAGGTAACCAAATATACCATTTAAATATCTTATAAGTCCAGAGTGTATTTTGACAAAAAAACGAGACTTCTTTTAAGGCAAGATATGGTAATTTTTGGCTCGCTCGCAAAATAAATAAAAGTATGTGTCTTGGGGTGTGTGGGTGAGGGGTGTGTATAGTCAAATTAATGTGAGCAAGAAATTTCGGCAAAATATTTTGTTCATTCCCCATCCCACTCCTCGAAACGGATTTACGCCAGTGTCATCGTACTCTCGTGGAATAAGCAGTTAGAGGTACGGTAGTAATTGTCTCGACATACATGTATTTCGAGATATTCGAGATATCTCGAGGCAATGATATTGTCGCATATTCATTTTCTTCAACGGAGCTAATGTCGCGGAGGAATTGTCGCTCAAATGGAGCAAATGTTGGCGGAGCAATTGTCGATGAGCAAATGTCGCATATTCCTTTTTATCTACCATGTCTACCGAGTTTATTGTCGCGGAGCAATTGTCGCATATTCATTTTAACGACTGAACAATAATCATATTTTGGAGCAAATGTCGGCGGAGCAATTGTCGCAGGAGCAATTGTCGCATTTCTATCGACGGAGCATTTGTCGCTCGATCGGAGCAAATGTTGACGGAGCAATTGTCGCAGGAGCAATTGTCGCATATAAGCATTTCTGTCGACGGAGCCGTTGTCGCTCGATCGGAGCAAATGTCGACGGAGCAATTGTCGCATAATTGCATTTCTATCGACGGAGCAGTTGTCGCGGAGCAATTGTCGCTCGATCGGAGGAAATGTCGACGGAGCAATTGTCGCAGGAGCAAATGTCGACGGAGCAATTGTCGCAGGAGCAAATGTCGTCGGAGCAATTGTCGCAGGAGCAGATGTCGCCGGAGCAATTATCGCAGGAGCAAATGTCGACGGAGCAATTGTCGCAGGAGCAATTATCGCGGAGCAATTGTCGCGGAGCAATTGTCGTATTTTTAGGAGCATTTGTCGCAGGAGCAATTGCCGCCGGAGCAAATGTCGGTTCCCCAACCAACTACCCAATGAAATTCGAAGTGCAACATCTATTAGATCCTTTAAACTGCTATTGAATCAATATTATAAATGAGCATATAAGTGGGGGTGGGGGGGGGGGGGGGGGGGGGGGGGTTTGTCTGGGTTCGGGTATAGTCATTTTCATTTTATTCATTTGTAACTTGGTTTGACTGTAGTTTGCAAATTTGATTGATTTGTGTTTTTTTATTATTTTGTTTCTCTTTTTTTGATGTTGTTTTTTTTATTATATAATTGTGTTATGATATAATTTTTAATATATAATGCTATGTGGGACCCCAAGGAAGAACAGCGGCATTTTGTAAATACTGCTGAATTTGGGTCATCCTCCGTTTTTTAAGCTCATGTATACGTTGTATTTTATGAAATGTATGTGGTTTTCTTAATACGGAAATAAATACAAACAAACAATACAAACATATCTTAGTGTATTTTGATGACGAAATAACATTTCTACCATGATAAATTGATTATGCCTACATTAACCCTTTGCTGGCTCAAACTGTAGAAACAGGGTGGTTGATATTCGGGCAAGAGACGTAACCCCCTTAATTTCAAATAAGTTTATAAACCCCTGACCCCTAACCAGTCAATTGTTCAATCCACAATTATTTGGTTTAAGGTTACACGTACTTTACAAAGACTAGACCAATTTGCCAATTTGGCTATTATTTCTAATATCTTAATCATATATTTTGTGGCCAATATCAGTAGTAAAAAGAAAAGGTTTAGAGGAATACCAGCAGTCGAATGTTTTCATTAGGAGATCAACGGAATTTTCTATAAATTTAGAGGAATTTCTGTTGATATCCTTATTTCACCATTTTAGTCCTGAGTATAAGAAATACATGGACGCAGCACGTGAACAAGGTCATCTTCATCTCTGATGAGGGGGCGGCTCGTGAGAGGTGGCTCCAAGGCCTGTGGGGTTGGTGGTGGTGGGGGAGGGGAATATTGTTTTTTACCCCGAGTGATATGTGTATCCACAAAGTCCCTACTCGTGTGGGGTCCACGTTTCAGAGTTGATTGAATAATTAGAACATATTATGCGATTACAATGCTAAATCTAGTGTACAAAATCAGGCCATTTTTGAAGTTCCAAAATGTCTAAATCTCGGGAGCTTCAGGGGGCTTCGCCCAGTAGACCCCACCTAAATATGGGATTTGGGACACATATATCAATCGGGGTAAAAACAATACCCCCCCCCCCCATAGGCCTTTGAACCACCCCTCATTACACACTCTAAACAGAAACTTGTCATTTTTTTTAGTAGAATATTACCTATTCAGTTTTTTGTAATCGTAACTACTCACTCTGAATAAGAATTCTACTTATTTTTAATCGTAACTACTCATTTTGAATAAGAATTCTACCTTTTTTCACAACTCTGCCCGGTGCTTGCTATGAAATTTTGAATAGAGTGCCATATCAAAGTAACGCCATTGACCGGAAACGTTTGAATTCGTCAACTTTGTATCGAAAATCTGTGGCGACGACAGTCGACATTTTTGAAGGTGTTTTCGGTAAGTTCGTGATCTATTGTAGTCACCTTCCTGTCATGTATTCAACGTGAAATTGAGCCAAAACAACTAGTATGGGAAATAGATCAACATTGATTTTGTTGTTGCTCGTAATTATTCAATGCCAAATTACATAAAATGTTGCCTAACCCTTAATTACGCATCGCTTCGCTACACGTACGTTAGCTTTCTGCACAGTGAATGGGCTTTTCATGCGCGCGGACATTTTGAAAAAGCTTGGGCGGTTATTTCGAATAGTTTTCCCATTGATATGGAAATGAGGATGAAACACCACACTGAGCTAAAGCAGCAATTTTAAGGCTCAACTTTATAATGAGACATGTGCCCTGTTTTTTCGGTTACAGCCCTATAGCTAGAAGGTCCGATAGTTAGCGGGTCCGATAGACCGACACCCAATAGATAGAAGGTTCGATAGACCGAATGTACGAGAGGGTCCAATAGACAGACGGTTCTATAGACCGAATCGGCGGAGGGTCCGATAGTCCGAAGGTTCTATAGATCGAATGTCCAACGGGGTCCGATAGTCAGAAGGTCCGATAGATAGAAGGTTCGATAGACCGAATCGGCAAAAGGGTCCGATCGTCCGATGGTTCAGTAGGGGTCCGATAGAGCGATAATAACGTTAAAAAAGGGTAAATAAGTGGATACAATAAGTTGTTAATAGTTTTATCTCATACAAGGAAAAGGGTAATGCCATATCTTCTTCTATGTGCATTGTAATAAACCCATGCACTAGGTCTGTGGGCCCACCCCCCCCCCCCAAGAAAATGGGGAACTTATTTTAAAGTTTTGTTTTATACATTACATTTTCAACATGCTAAAAGTATTTTTATCAGAGCATCATCATCACCGTGGGGCGGGGGTAGTCCACCCATGCAGCTCAGCCCCCCGGTTAATTTTGCAACTAAACCGATGTATTGGCAATGGGGAACGCTGACCATTTTTTGGAACATGGAAATCTAATTATATGGTGCACACTAAAGCCCCGAGGCCCATCATGCCCGAAGCATTTGTATTCTAGTGGAGCAAGCTGAGGAAAGGGCGTCCCCTTTTAACACAGTCATGTATTATTTTTTAAACAAAGAAATTTTATGGGGTGCACACTTTATAGTTGAATTTTCATTAAAAGTAACAAAAGATAAGATTCTGACAACAAAAGATTCTGACCGATAAAAATGAAATCGTTTCAATTAGGCCCTACCACCTTCTTGGGAGGGGGGCGTTTCCATTAAAAAAAAAAAAATTGAGGGTTGTCAGGCGATATTTTCCTACCAGCTATGATGTCAGCTTTTATACTTTTTTGAATGTTCACCGACTACACCCATACTACCTTGTGGCAAACTTTTGTCTGTGGACTCTGTCGGGTAAATTATACCATTTTTTTTTTGGGGGGGGGGATTCAAGAGTAGTCGGATACCTCACTGCCCGAATATTATGATATTCGGACTTCTTGGTGCTGCAGGACGTAAGAGGTGCTTGCTGCAAGAAACAATCTAGGCCTAGTTTCTTGATTGTATGAGGGAGCAAAGCGAGCGAACGAGAGAGAGATGAAACAAGAAGAATTTTGTATCCTGAGAATAGGTTCTAGCGTATTGTTATTCCGTTCTCATAATCTGTGTAACGTATTATCGGCACCTTCCGTTCTCATATTGGGAAGAGACTATTTGTCACAGGCCATTATTTCTGAAAATTTATCTCTTTAGCCCCTTTAGGTCAACTTGCCGCTCGATTCCTTTCAGTTATGTTGCTAACATTCTTTGAGTAGAAAAATAGCATAACATTAGCTAGAGATTCAAGATGCAAACCAAATAACTTCCATAAGAATATGACTTATTAATATAATTGGCATTAGTTTATATACATAAATATGGCGATTATATTAATAACTAATATCAATAATGAAAATATAATGGGCATTGGCAAATAACCCTAATAATGCTAGTGAGCGAAGTTTTTGATTTTTCGGTTTCTTCTCTTTCCTTTCTAATTTCGTCTTTTCTTTTTCTCTTCTTTTCCTTTGTTGTCTTTTCTTCTTTCCTTTTCAACCTCTTCCTTTTTTGTTTTTCTTTGGTTGGAACCCCCTTTTCAGGCATGAAAAGTGGGTGGGGGAGGGTATTCCCGCCCCCACATTTTGTTTTTATGGGGGGGGGGGGGGGGGGGGCTAACGCCTCCACAACCGGTTCTTATGTCTATGGTTGAACCAACATATTTGGCGGTCAACGAATATGATTTACCTATTTTCAGCGTGATTATAGGCCTAGATATAACTTGTGAAATGTGCATAACATAGAAATTAGCTTTTTTGATAAATCATTCGATTTATTCAGAACATAATCGATGCTCCGATGAAAAAAAATAAAAAAATAAACAAAACCACGTGCAACTGCTTTTTCTGGGGCGACATCGTGAAATTGTCAGCACATCACTCACAGGAGCTCTACAATGTAGCACTTAAGGCCACCAGGCCCCAGATGGGCAGCCAACGAGACCATTGAGCAATAACAAAATAAGTTTATACATATAAAGGAAACAAATCGCACATTCATATTTTACAATTAATATCAATCTATGAAATGGGGTAAAAAAATACTTTTCTTACTGCAATTATTATCTGAAATTACTGAGGGTCCGGGTCCTATTAAATTAATAAAAGCATTGTCACTTCTCTGTGCATACACGTACATGGGCTGTGTTTAAAGTCCAAAGCTTCTCATTCATGTCATGACATCATGAACACAAAGGCCCTTGTTCCGTTTGACCCTGTGACCCCCAAATATAAATCAGATAATAGTAATTCCTCTAGATGAGCCAAGCTTGAAGTTGGTCCGTCGAATGTTTCCCAAGTTATCCCGAGAACGCAAATACGGGACTGACGGACGGTACGGACTGTCGATCTGAAAAAATAACGCCCCCACTTATTTCAACCAATTATTTATTACCCACTTATCATTTTAACCACTATTTTACCCTTTTTACGTATTTATTGTCGGTGTATCGGACCTTCTAACTATCGCACCCCTACTGAACCTTCGGATTATCGGACCCTTTTGCCGATTCGGTCTATAGAACCTTCTGTCTATTGGACCCTCATGTACATTCGGACTATCGAATCTTCTATCTATCGGACCTTCTGACTATCGGACCCGTTGGTCATTCGATCTATAGAACCTTCGGACTATTGGACCCTCCTGCCGATTTGGTCTATAGAACCTTCTGTCTACTGGACCCTCTCGTACATTCGGTCTATCGAACCTTCTATCTATTGGGTGTCGGTCTATCGGACCCGCTAACTATCGGACCTTCTAGCTATAGGGATGACCCCGTTTTTTCACTGTCTTTTGGGGTTAATATCTACACAAAATATATATCAATTTTGTAAGAGATGCATAATATATTTCTTATATCGAGATTTATCGCATAGATTAATCTTGCAAAGTTATTGTAGTAGAATAATCCATTTGATAAACTCTTGTATTATTGATAAATGAATTTAAAGAAAACATATTCTTTAATTTTTAGTCTTAATTACGTCATGTCATTGTCAAGATTAATTCCAATGTCTAATTCCGACTGCTATCTGACAAGACGATCTTATCAACTTTGACAAGTTTCTATCGGATTTGAAAATACTAGGACTTGTCAATTTGGAGAGTTTCTAGTAATTCTGATAAGATATTCTTATCAGAAAGTGACAAGGTACCTCCTCAAAATTTGACAAGGAATCCGATTCATTTATTTGACAAGATTGTACTTGTCATTTTAACAAGAATCTATTAAGTGCCCCTCAGACATTGTAAACTTGTCAAATTTGTCAAATCTCTAAGGGAGCGACAAGTCGCGATCTATGGGCGGTTTTACAGTTGGCTGCTCCTTTCTCTGGATCAAAGTTCAAAGCGACTTCAATTTATCGTGCGCAGCTAATAAAAGTTCGCACATTGACCCAAATTTGAGTAAACAAGATCGCGCGTTCTTTATTCCAGTATTTGAATCTCATTGGTCGGTTACGTATGTAGGTATTCGAGTTAACGATCACGCGAGGAATTCGGCAATAACATTCCTTCGGTAGCGCACGATTGGACCTGATTGTATCCGAATTTCAGGCTAACTGGTCAGGCCCATGAATTACGACTTGCCACTCCCTTTAAGACTTGAGTAGGTTTGTTTTTAGAGTGGCAGATGAAGATCTTTATTTCTCGTGTTTCCTACGTCAATGTGTCAATGGTGTCATTATCTAAGATTTATACAACGGTACATTTAAGTAATTAATTATAGTTTAAAGAAACTGCAGAAATGAAAATACTTTGAGATTAAAATTGAAACACACAAAATAATTAGTATTCATCAAGTTTGAAAACATTCTTAATTTCCAGAATTAAATTTATCCCTATCACATAATTAATGTGATATATTTAGCTTTCATGAAAAAGCTTTATAAATATTCATTCGGCTACGACATTCATTTGGACATTCACTGGTTGAAAAATATTTTGAGGAATGTTTTCGCTCATTATCGCGTGAGAGGTGGTATTTATAGATGTAAGTCAGTCCCGGCGGTGCTCATTGAACCGGTTCAATGATTCTTTTGTTAACATTTCGAAAATTGATGGTCCCTCCCACGAAGTGAGCGGAGCAAACATATGTGGTCCCCGGGGGGTAAATGGGAATACGATACAGTTAGGGAATAGTGACGTCATACAAAATGTGAAAGCGGAGCACACAAAGGCTCGTATTTAAATCAATTTAAAACTCTCAAAGTTTTGTATTTTCCAGTGGAATATCCACGCCCCTCCTCGTTTTAATGCAGGGGAAAGAAATCAACACATCCGGTTCTGAAATAATGAAATTACCTACCAGATGTATGACAAAATGACATTTTCGTGTTAAAAAGGTCACTCGCAAGTATTCAGAAATTGGGCCTCATACACCTATGCTCAGCCCCCCCCCCCCCCCCCCTCAATTTTTTTGGCTAATTACGCCACTGGATGATTGTCCAGATCATTCCGGGCCAGGGAGAAGGGGAGGAGTTGGAACCAAACTAAGTTTTAACAAATATCGTAGAATTTCTGTCAAGTGAAATGTCTAAGCATTCTAATCAAAATTCCCTCTCTTATTTACTCATGTATTGTTCTATTGTTGCCATATCAACTTCAAAGTTGTATTTCAGATATTAGGCAGTGGAAAAAAACAGAAGTTTTTTTTTGCAGCGTCAGCCCACAATCTGCACAATGTTCCAAATGTTCAGTTATTTATAAAATATTGGTGGGGAAACAGATTAACCGAGTGGCGGATCTGGGGGGGGGGGGGGGGGCACATCCGGTCGTGCCCCCCCCCCCCCTTGTAAGAAAAATATGTATTTCGACCATAAAGGATCCGCCCTTTTTTTGATTGTGTCCGTTTTAGAATGAAAACCTTTCATTTTTGTCTCATCAGATAATTATGTAGGGAAACTGGACCACCCCCCCCCCCCCCGAGCGAGTTTTCGAGAGCTGGCGAGTCCAAAGAAATACGGATCTCCTTTTTCCAAAAAATGACAAACCTGCATTTGTGTGCCCCCCCCCCCCCATACAAAATCCTGGATCCGCCCCTGGATTAACCCTTTCAGAAATCTTTGATTGTCGATGTCCCAAATCACTAAATAAAATGAATTTTTAGCCGTAGGAAACAAAAGGCGTAGCTTTAGCCCCCCCCCCCCCTTTGTTACAGTTTCAATAAATGGAATACATTTTGAAGCCAATATTTTGAAAATAGTACATGCAACGGAAACTCTTTCATTCAGAGATGAATATATTTTGGTTAGTATCTTAGCTTAGACCAGTTTTCTTGTAGCAGCCCCTATATTGGAAAAAACTCTCCTTCATATTTTCAGGAATTCAAGGAAATTGTAAGAACAAGTCAAGACACAAGTTTGACTAGTTTTCTTGTAGCAGCCCCTATATGGGAAAACCTCCCGTTCATATTTTCAGGAATTCAAGGAAATTGTAAAAACAAGTCAAGACACAAGTTGGAATGGTGTCATTGCTTGCACTTATCCCCCCCCCCCCCCATTTATAGCACACGAGCCTATGGGGAAATACTTACAAGTGTGCGCCTTGAAGGTCCGCCACCACGGGATTACAGCATGCAGCGCGCGCCTTCGCGAGGAGTTGGAAAGCATGTGTCCGTCCAGTTTCACTTATATTAATGATTGACGCGAATATGATGTGCAGTTCATTCCTTCTTGCGATTTCACGCACGTCGGAGAGATTTTAACATACGAGCCAGGCGTCTGCAACACTAAGCTCAATTTCTACTTATTACTTTGGATTTGGTAAGTCGTAAACTAATTTAGAATTTAGCTACACATATTTCAATTTTCTTCTTTCTTTGTGCAATTATCAACCTGAAGCAATCTAAAGTAAAAGCAAGGTAAGTCGTAATCTTATTGAACATTTAGCTCGATACTTCAGTTTGCTTCGTTTTGCAAATTATGTCAACCTGAGTGAAACCAAGAATATTGGTTATGTAATGCACTATCAAAATTTAATACAAGAGAACTGTGGTGTGACAAATCTTGCGTTACTGATCCCACTTCCTCTATGTGTTGACTCCAGATTTTAATTTTCAAATTTCATTTTCAATTTGACCACCAATTGAGAGCCTAAGCGATATTTGAAGGATTTTTAAATTCAGTAAAATGAGTTTATTGCCTTTTCCTATTTTGTTTTAAATATAGATCTATACTATTGGAGTATTGGTAGTCTAAGTCCTCATGTACCTTTATCAGTTTTTCGTGCTATATAGATGGTGATGAAACCATTCTTTCTTTTGATGGAATGAAAAGACGTTTTATTTTTATTCCAGGAGAAGTATAAAATCATTTTTTTCACTTCAATTTTTCAAAAGGAAAAGGTAAAAGGATATTTGGGAGACAATTTTATTCTATATTTTTGACCTAGGTTGGAGGAAAAAAGGGGGGGGGGGGGGTGACTGGATTTGCCCAATCACGTAGCATTTACATGTAATACCCGATCAGTTGGGTACATTTTGACAAATTTGGGCAAGAGGTATCGAAAATCAGTGGAAATTTATTACCCAGTGTTACTTAAATTAAAGGTTGGGTAATACAAGATTTTGCTAATTATGTGCTGGTTAATTATTGGTTTATCAGAACTGACATGTTATTGTGTTGAATAATCTTTTTGTTGTACCAAACCATATGGCAATTGCATTAACGAACAAAGTCTGGGCAATATATGTCCAGAATTTTAATGGACAGCATACGACCCATAGATGATTGAAAGATGATTAAAATTTTCGACAAACTGTTGTTATAACCAAAGAGGGTATGGGCCGGGCTCAATTTGAAAATGCTTGGTGTGTATAGCGTATTTTAATTGTCTGTTTTACATCGTGTATGAGACATATTTGAAAATTTTAAAAAGAAAGTTGAAACAGAAGCTTTACAATATTTGATTATTGATATTTTCCTGTATGCAAAAAATGTTGTTGGGTCAATCTTTTACGATTCGGGTGACTCCATTGTCTAGATGTCCTCAGATATAACTTATTAAAAAACAACAACAACGAATGACAAAAGTATAGTGAAAAAATGGAGGAAGAGGGGACGAGAAAAGAGGAATTAATTTTAGTTGGCCTTATAACTTCAGGGTTGTGACCATTTTCCTGTCTGTTCATGTATGGTGGGGAAAACCCACTTGACACAAAAAATAGGCGTTTCTATTTAATACACACTTTTTTTGCCATTCACTTTTTTTAATGAGACAGTTTCTGTGATTGGCTTTCTTGCTGGTGAATATTCATTAGCTACCTAATGACTAATTTTCACATTTTCACCTCTTTGGGAGGCAGATATGATATGCGTTACAAAACAAGTTTACCACTAGCTATTATGTTAATATCATGTCTGCCTCTCAAACTGGATGATTAACTCTATATTGTTAATACAGTTGTTATTTAAAATATTTTGGAAAGGCACAATTGCCTCGCTTTATCCTCCTCTCTTCATCCCTTTTCTGTCTGTGCCTTCTTCTCTTTCTCTCTCTCATTATTTTATCATTATATTTTATCTCAAAGAGCTTTCATGCTGTCAAGCCTCGGATTATTATGAAAACCCTCTTGTTTGATTTTTCTTTCTATAATCTTACTGTTAGCCTTGTAGTTTAAGATATATTAATGTCAGGATGTTCCATTGTATTGTATATCGCATAATTTGTATAATGTATGTATTTCATTATTTGATGAATTGAGAACTCAAGCAGAAATAAATAAATACCCACGTAAATAAATAATTGCTTTTTCATTAGGAGAGGGTTGGTCTAGCTGATTCCGCCCCGTGTACAAAGTTAATGACAAAAAGTGTGTCAGTGTTGTTAGGAAAAAGTGGGTCACCAAATGGAAACACCCCCAAAAATTTAACAAACGATGAAGGAGAAATTTTACCCAATCTGATGCAGGGTAAAAAAATACCCTAACATTGGATAAAGATAGGTCGATCGGTCGGTCTGACATTAAACATATGAGCCGGGCTCAATATGAGAATGCTTGGTTTGTATTGCGTATTTTAACTTATCTTTCAAATGAAACAGAAGCTTAACAAAGATATTAGTTACCCGTATGGTGCTTTCAGTGGAAAAAAGAGTCATTTTAGACAAAGTAAAATTGATTCCTGGTTTCTCGTCAGGATTTCTTTTCAAATTGAGGGAAGTTCCATGTTATTTGATATTTCATATTATCCTGTATACAAACAAAAAATGTTGGGTTAAGTTTAACACACGTTTTGTTCTTTACGTTCCATTTGTACATGCTCTTAAGAAGCTCAAAACAAAATGCAAATGCATTGTTCTAATGATTCGGGTGGCCTCATTGTCTAGATGTCCTCATATATCATTTATTTCATGTTTGAAAAAGAAACAACAGCGAATGGAAAAAATATTGAGACAAAAAGGGAGGAGGAGGAGACGAGAAGCAAGGAATTAATTTCAGTTGGCCTTACGACTTCAGGGTTGTTACCAGTTGACTTGCCTGTGCATGTACGGTGGGGAAAACCCACTTGACAAAACAATTACCAATAAAATATTTATCCAAACACTGGATGAAGATAAGTCGATCGGTCGGTCTGACATTGAACATTTACAAAAATAAAATATTGGGTAAGTTAAGGTGTGTATCAAACTAGTTGTTGGTAATAGAATTGCCCAATTCCAGTCTTTATAACCAGTAATCACACTTTTGACATTTTTTGGTAATGAGGTCTTAGATACCACTGGTTGGTTAACAAAAATGCCCAGTTCTATATTGCAGCATCATGTACTAAACTAATAGTGGTAACATTTACCACATTTTGGGGGAAAAGAAAAATTATGAATATTCATGACTTCTAAGTTGCTTTTACTTTGGAGCGGGCCGATTTACTATCACTAAAAGCATTATGAATTATAATTGGTATACAATAGCATGCGTTTGATTGACTAGCTGGAAAGGAGAGGTATAAACATATGGGTTAAGAAGGGTTTTGCTAATTATGTGCTGGGTAATTATTAGTTATTAATCAACTGTGTCATAATTTTTTTTTTCACTAACAATATGGTAATTGCATTAACCAACACAGTCTGGGCAATAAAATTAATGCCAAGAATTTTAATGGACAGCATAGGATAAATAGATGGTTGAGAGGTGGTTATTATTTTGATAGACTATTTTAAGAGTGTATGAACCGGACTGAATATGAGACTATTTGGTTTGTATGGCGTATTCTAAAGGGGTATGCCACCCGGCGGCCGTGGGGAAAGAGGGATTGCGTAAGCCCCAATCACTCGTACACAAAGTTTGTGCGCGTAACGCGTCCGTCGGACTACTGGGATTACATTTCTGACTGCACGAAGCCGACCGAATCTCGCACGAGAGCTCAAGCTCAGGTGGAGCGTGCATGTTACGCGATGACCAGTCTGTAATCATTACCGAAGCGGTCTATTGTCCTCTCTGTTCATGTACAGTTGCCAAGGAAACCCACTTGGCATTGTGCGATATCAACACCACGCCCAAACCGGTCTATTTGTTTCCCATTGACGTCGTTCTATTGAAAGGATATTGAAAGGATATTCTTTTTATTTGAAAACACAAAAATGTACCCCAAAAAGAACATGAATATTTCCACCAGTCTGTAATGTCTATATGCTAGTTTGAATGCTTTGATTTTGTTGATTTTATTGCAAAGTTTCAGAATTTCTTTATTTTCCACATGTTGCTTTCACAATTTTTTAAAAACCAGTAGGGCCTACATATCAAAATTAACCCATTGTCTACGGAAACCGGGTGGCCCTTGTATTAAGCCTATGGGAGTTAGATAATTCAGTGGTCAATGGGTTAAGAACAAGAAAGTAAAGTTTATATGCGCAAACATAGATGTAACATATGATAATTCAATACACTTCGACTAATTTACATTGATTTGTTATGGTAATGGTAAATAAAGTGCATTTTCTTTCAAGAAATGTATTTAAAAAATAAAAATGCAGATATAAATTTGAGTTGATCTCATATGAAAGTATGACCATTATAATATGGCTTGATTGTTTTATGAATAGTGAATAGATTATTAGACAAGACATGAATTTGATTACAATACCCCCCCCCCCCCCCCGCCCCTATTCGCACGGCATGAAACATGGCATTCCTTTTATCAGACAGGTTGATCAGGTGTGCCAACTCGAATAATCAAATAGAACTATAAAACCGTGAACGAAGTGTTATTCGAAATAAATTGTGTACACATAAAGCAATATAACAATAAAAAGGGCTGTAATGTGCGCCAATGTGACAAGAATAGACCTTTGCAGTTGGGGAATTCCAAATCCATAATGAATATCAGCATCCGATGTACCTGTACACAAAGGCAGAAAAGAGGTGTGTTTATGTCAACAGTGTTACAAGAATGCTGGGGAAAACCAAGGAATAGCAAATAATAAATCATCGATATTTGTAGGGGTAACCTCGCTAGTCATAATGACTGCTATTCATAAGGACCGCTAGGCTTAGTTCGAAAGGGTGGGTAGCGTCGCGTCGCGTTGACGCGAACGCAACCATTCGTCCAAAGCGCCCCCCCCCCCCCGAATTGGCCGAAAGGGTGTGTTGGTCGCGTCGGGTCGCGTCGCGTTGACTGGAACGCCACCATTCGTGCAAAGCCCCCCCCCCCCCCCGTTTTGCCGAAAGGGTGCGTTGACTTTTTTTTTTCCTTCTAAATACTGTGTATTTTTCGGCCAAACCGGGGGGGGGGGGGGGGGGGGGGCTACCCATCCTTCCGGACTAAGCGGAACCGCTATACATAACGCGTGACCCCTATTTGGATTACACGAAGACATTCGCGTTAAAGCTGAGTTCTGGTCATGTGATTACATTGTGAAAGAAATTATTTAAAAGCAATTTATGAGGCGTTGGAATCATCAAATTGATAAGAAATTGGCCCAATCTCTCTGAAAAGCATATCCACTGCACACAAAAATGGGTATATGTGACTGTACAGAAATGTAGCTCAGCTATTTCTTGTCGTATTTCTGATATAAGGGCAATCCTTTTCAGGGAACATTATTTCCTACAATGTTTTTTTCCAAACTGACATAAAAGAAATTAAAAACCCTCACAAATTATTGTTCACCTTTCCAAAAAACTAAACATTGCTCCCAAAGTGAACATCGATTTCATAATCAGAGGCGGCGGAGAGTTTTTCAAAGTGGGGGAGGGGGGCACCAGCAAACAAGGGCAATCTTGAGAGAAAAGGGGCACCTACAAATTGTGAAAATGAAGCGAACAAGGACCATACAGTGTCATTTGTATTAGCCTCAAGTATAATTGATAGTGTGATACATTATCGAGCATCGTCTACTTCTTTTTCATCGTTTCTATCTTTGCGTCATTCTTGATACTGTTTTATTTCGCCTCCCAGATTTAGCCTTCCAGTTGTGTGTCAAGGTCTAATGGTTCATTTGCGAGCTAGCGTAAATTGTGAACACATAAAACAAGAAAAAGATAACAAAGGCCTGTAAAATGGGGGCCATGTAAAAAAAAAAGCTAAATAAAAAATAACATAGAAGAAAATTGTGGTTTGGGAATTCCAAAATCCATACATAACTAGAGTTGAACAAGTACAACTATACAGGTGGGCTGTGGAACCGTCATGACATGCGATAGAGTAGTAACAATGAAGTATGAAGTAGGCATGTTCCTAGTATTTAACAGCATTGGCACATGCACATTGCAGTGTCTTGAAATTTCAATATGGTTTGAAATCAACTTTAGAATTAACTATAGACCAATAAGAGCAACATGTTATCTGTTATATGTGCTCTCTGAAGATCTCACTTATTCTTGGTCAAAGTTTATGACTGAAAACTCGTTCTATACTTTGTGATGTTCACGGAACTCTTTGGTAAGGTGTAAAATGAATCATAATGGGTTGCTTACTAATGAATGGCCATGAAGAGCAACCAAGGAAGTTAACAAAGCCATCAACCCAAACCATTCATATTGTGTTTTACGAAGATTGAACCTACTAAAATTTTGAAGACAATGGTGTTCATTGATGTGTGACACTAGAAACCTAGACAAGTTATTGGTATTGGAATGCCAGTGAATTAGTCTTCCATATGATATGACATTCAACGCCGTTAAATATATAGTCCATTTATAGGAAACTTTCAAAGTTTTGTTTCCTTTAAAAGAAAACCCGCCCCGTACAACTATACAGGTGGGCTGAGCATGGAACAGTCATGATATCTTCGCATGCATCACCGCAAGTTGGATTTAGATATATATATGTATATATATATATATATATAAATGTGTGAGAGGTTTGATAATCTTCATACTCATTGACTGTGTCATCGTAGAAATACTATATCTTGTAAGACGTGCAAAAGCGAATGATGACACGAGACGTAGCTCTATGTCCGTTGCTAGTGCCAAGCTTTCGGCGTGGGCGCCTTTATCACGGCTATAAAACAAGCAAATAATACAAAGTAATACGAACTAAATATAACATAATCAAAGGCACTAAGAGGTAACATAATAAAGTGAATAGGGTAATAGACAAATGAACGGTAACGGAAATACACAGAAACATATAACTATATACAGTATCTGAGTATACGTATGTAAGTATAATAATAATATAAGTTGACAGGTACCTGTGTTGATGCTGTGTTGTTGTTTGAGATAGTGTGGAGACTGAGGGCTGGGTTTGGATTTAGCGGGAAGAGGATTAGTGGGTATAGGTATTGTGCGGGGTACCTGAAGCTTGACCGGGTATATAATTCTGTAGATTGAAATTAACATATTTTATTAAAAGATATGCAATCACTATCAGACCTACTAAGTTATTAGGATTATGATTCAATAATTATATATATGCTATATTATGATATAATATAACGTCATTTATAGAATAAAAACTCGATAACTATCCCAGTATTACATCACCAATAGATTATTTACTTTCTATCTTAACTATGTGTCAATGGTACAGTCAGGACATAAATTGTATAGTTCAAATACTATGATTTATAATAAGATGCATGCAATATATGTATAATATAAACATATGTCATGTAAACATTGTATGGATACATCAGAACATACAAGTGTATGGATGTATACATGCTCATAATTTTGAATATGATCCACATCCACTTTATCATATTGAGCAATCCGACTCTATTATATATGTATAATGTCAGCAGGTACATTTTATATAAAATTATGTAATCGAATTATCACCGGAGCCACACCCTTTACACACAGCCCCCCCCCCCCCCCCCCCCTCCGCAACACACACTCTTAGTAGCCCTATACCCGGTCAAGCTTCAGGTACCCCGCACAATACCTATACCCACTAATCCTCTTCCCGCTAAATCCAAACCCAGCCCTCAGTCTCCACACTATCTCAAGCAACAACACAGCATCAACACAGGAACCTGTCAACTTTTATTATTATTATACTTACATACGTATACTCAGATACTGTATATAGTTATATGTTTCTATGTATTTCCGTTACCGTTCATTTGTCTATTACCCTATTCACTTTATTATGTTACCTCTTAGTGCCTTTGATTATGTTATATTTAGTTCGTATTACTTTGTATTATTTGCTTGTTTTATAGCCGTGATAAAGGCGCCCACGCCGAAAGCTTGGCACTAGCAACGGACATAGAGCTACGTCTCGTGTCATCATTCGCTTTTGCACGTCTTACAAGATATATATATATATATATATATATATATATATATATGAAGAGTTTTCTTGCAAAAGGCCCTAAATCCACTTTACCTACTTCTTAGTAAATTGAGATTTTTTGTTTCACACAGTTCTATGATTTCATTCAAGAAGATCTTCATGTATGTTTAAGAGACATCACCACAGGTAACAATAATCACAATTAAAAAAATCCTGCGGCCGTCAAATATTTTATATGATTTTTTATATTTATTATTTTTTTGGATTTAGGGCCTTTTGCAAGAAAAGTGGGATTTAGGGCCTTTTGCAAGAAAAGTCTTGAATGATAATAGTAATTTACACATTAAAAATCTTTCTAATGAACCCAAAATCCACCGCCCTTGTTCCCTAACCTCTTGTGCTGCTCCATCTGCCTAAAGTGTTCAATGGGTTATAATAAACCTTGCCTGATATAGCAACATTATAAAATCAATCAAAATTTAAACTTCGAAAGATAATTGGGGTGACTTATCGAAAATCATGATCTGACCTTAAAAATAAAGCAGACTTGCCCTAGATAACTGCATAAAATATTTGCTTTGCTAGGATAAACCTTGCCTGATATAGCAACATTTTTAAGTCGATTCCAAAGATAATTTGTATTGTTTACTGACAGTAGCCAGTCATTATCTGCCCTTAATAAAGCAGATTTGCTCAAAATAAAAGCAATATCTACTGTATCCAGAGTAGAATGCATCATCATAATCAACATCACATCACGTAACCAATACCATCATTATCACCCGTACAATTGCCATCGTCATCACACCATTACCATCATCAGAACATTCAGCATCACACCATCATACACATGAATGAAATCAGCATCAACATCATCATAACCAACATCATCATTGTTGTTATCATCATTATTGCCATTATCATCACCATCATAACCATCTTCATCATCATCGTCATTATGGTGATCGTAAATACCTTTATCGCCATTATCATTGCCACCACTGTTATCATTATCTCTATCACCATTTCTACCATCATCACATTTATCACTGTCATCATCAACATCACCATCACTAACAGTAGCATCATCACCATCATCTTTGTCATGGCTGTATTATTCATGTCATTAGAGTTAACAGCACCTGCTGAACCTTTTTCAATATCACACCATCCTCATATCACCTACTCATGTACATCCAAAAAGATTTCATTTCATTTCATTTTTTTTCTTTTTCTGGGATTGTTGGTTATATCTGCAAGCTCCATTTTTGTAGTAATTTTCAAGATCTTGATAAACGATGGAATTTTGTGTATTTAATTCCCATAAAAAATGTCAAAAAGCTGGAAAGATTCTCACACAGAGTCTCTGGATAGATGGTTGTGTGGAGGCGCGTGATTGGTCATTCATGCCAAAAATCTATTCTCTTAGCCAATCAGGATGCAGGATAGATGAATGGATATAGGGCTTTTTGCAAGAAAAGTATTTTGGATTTAGGGCCTTTTGAAAGAAAACATAATTTTCATCTCATTTTTTAACAAACTTCCTGAAACTTTTAGAAGTTGAAATATAGCCAGTTTGATGCACATGGTGAATGTCTATTAAGGCATATAAAAAAGTGCCATATGATAAAAAATGGATTTAGGGCCTTTTGCAAGTAAGCTCTTCATATATATATATTAGTCCATTTTAGACATTTTAACTGTTTGCGCGGGGTTTTTTTATTATTATTTAAAATGGCCTGAAACATGCCCAAATTTTTCAGAATTTGCCCGCTCGTAACTTTATCGACGCGTGCGTACCCGCGCTCAACCTATGTTCAGTCTCTTTTTATTAAGTTGCATCATGCAAAATATGGTTACATTATGACTTTCTATTGCAGAGATATAGCATATGTCGGTATTTTACAAAATGACGCCTAGATGACGTCACGATGCATTGCCTATATTGAAAAAAAAATATATTTTGAAACAATAACCATGTATACATTCCTACCAAATTTGAGTAAATTAAAACAAGCAGCTTTGGAGATATTGTGCGTAAAAAGTGGGTAGAAATGAAAATAAATAAATAATAGTAATACTAATAATTACTACTACTACTAATAATAATAAGGAAAATTCTAACAGAAACATATCGTGGTCTGTACTTGAAATACAGCCCGCATAATAAATACATAATAAAGAAAAATTGGTACAAAAACACAAGGTGGTCTGTACTTGAAGTACAGCCCACCTAATGTATAGTAGCATCCATGTACCTGTACACCTAGGCAGAAAAGACGTGAAAGAGGAGTGTTTATGTCAACAGTGTAACGAGAATGCTGGGGAAAAACCAAGGAAATGGTAAATACTAAACACAACACAAAAAGTAAGTTCCCCCTAAAGCAAAATGGCGTAACATTTTAACGAAAAGGTTTTAAGCACAATAACTTGGCAGGAATGTTCCTACACTTATTGACTAACGTCTGTGAGATGAGATTGATCTGTCAAGTCATGCATGAGTGAGGACACATTAAAGGGTTAATTGTCACTTTTTAAAAGTCACAGGAGTCATATTTTATGCCATAGTATTAACAGTGAATTTTAGCATTTCTTGCTTAATTTTAAAGTGTGCTCACTCAACCAGCCAGAAAATTACCGCTTGTGTTAATACACAATTGACAACTCATTTTGGTAGCAATATCTGATGTTAATTTTTTCAATAATCCGATTGGATTTTGCCATTTCCAACTTAAGAGGGTTGAACATCGCTACTTTCCAATAAAATTGCACTCACCAAACCGTGCAAAAACAAGTGTCAGGATAGGTGCGAATGGGTCAAACGATGGATGATAAACAAGTACAGCACTTGAACAAAACCAGAAACAGAATTTGCCAAAATCACCCCCAAAATGGCTCTTGTGTCTTTTGAAAAGTGACAATTTTGCCTTGAATGTGTGCTCACTCATGCATGACTCGACAGATCAATTTCATTTTCACACAGAACTTAGTCAATACGTGTAGGAACACTCTGACCAAGTTATTTTGTTCGAAACCTTTTCGTTAAAAAGTTATGCCATTTTTATTTAAGGAGAACTTACTTTTTGTGTTGCGTTTATATAGTCGCTATTTGAATTATGCAAAGACATTCGCTTTGAGGCACTGCTCCCCAAGTGAGCATCGATTTCTTAATCAGGGGTGGCTGAGCGTCTTGCAGAGTGGTGAGCGGGGGGGGGGGGGGGCACAAGCAAAGATGAGAACTTTTAAGGGGAAAAGGGCACCTGCAGATTGTGCACTCGAAGCGAAAAAGGACCATTTTGTGACATTGGTATATAGCAAGCGAATCGATCGAGCAGACATTTTCCGACTTGTTTTTCTTCAAAATCTGAAGGCCTTGGGTTGTGCATTATTTTCATCGCTAACAACCGCAATTTACGTTTTGGGTAAAGTCGAATTATCGTTTAATTCTTACATGAACTCTGACTTTTTTTCTTTAAGATATCAACATACTTTATGCGATCTACTTAATTTTATAATTAAATATACTATAAGAGCTACAAGCTTTTAAGAAACTTTTAGAAAATATTGCTCTTACTTGGCGCTAATTCGATTTGACATGGTGAACCTATAGGCCCAAATTCACAAAGGAGGTTTGGTTTAAACCATGGTTTAAACCCCCACCTTGGGTTTTTAAGCGTACGTGCGCACGGAATCCGATCCAATCATATATTTTCTTTGAGCGCGCTCATAGGCAATGTGCGCTTATTTACGCCTACTTCAGTACGCTACAGTTTTAAACCTCCTTTGTGAATTCGGGCCCTTGTATCCAGCTCCTATACCTTACTAGTTTAAAGCTCGTTATGGATATTTTTGTAAGGAAAAGGTAAGGGGGCTCTCATTAGATATGAAAGAGGCATTTATCTGAATTAAACAGGGGGCATTTATCAGATTTGAAAAGGGGCAATCAGAAAGGGAAGGGGGGCACTTATTACAATGAAAAAAGGGCACATATCAGAAGTAAAAGCACTTATCAAAGAAGAAAAGGGGGGGGGGGTATTAAATTTGAAAAAGGGGCACTTATCATAAGCTTGAAAAGGCCACTTATCAAAAGGGGAAGAGGGCACTTATTAGAAGGGAAAAGGGCACTTAATGGAAATAAAGAGTAAAAATTACACTTGTCAGGCGAAAAGGACATTTCTTTATAGATAAGGACTGGTGGCAATTGTAAGATTCGTAAGGGACACTTACCACAAGGAGAAAAGCGACACTTATCCGAAAGTCTTGTAGATGTTATAAATCTTCAACTACCATTTCTATGTACGCTTTTTTTTGCTTATTTTTTTAATATGTGCTGAAAGAGTAGCACGTTCTATTAATATGATATCACAGCAAATAAGCAACATTTTCAAACATTTCATTCTCATTGTTTTAACATTACCTTTATGAATTTAAAATACATATTATAATTTAACTTTTTTCTGTAATACATAATGAAGTTCTATGCAAACAAGTACAACTTTTGTCTCTACACTGCTCCTTTTCATGAAGGGAATCAATCTTCAATTATATTTGAAATAAATTCATTTGAATCATGTATTTCTCTAACAAATTGACTTTTAATAAGTTAAATATAATATTACTGTATTATTATTTAAAGCTTCATAACTAAACAGTGCATACGTTGTTATGTAATGCAGCAGTGCTGAGACAAAGTGTTCATTAAGGGTTCCATAAGTTATGAATGTATTTTTTAATAATAATAATAATAATAATAATAATAATAATAATAATAATAATAATAATTACATTTATAGGGCGCTTTATTCGGGCGTATCTAAGCGCACACCTGTACCAACAGAGGTATACTTGTGTGACTAATTGGACAGTCAAACACAATAGATTTATTCCGTCAGGCTTGTGTGGCTTTTTTGCTGCTTGTGTGGCTATTTGAACAATAGAGAGAACAAAGGGAAAGACACACAAGTATACCTGCGTGAGTATGTGTGGTCTGTCTAACTCAGTATACATGGTACATCCAATAACTTAAAAGCAACAAAATGAAATAAAATATTACTATTCTAATACAATACAGTTAAATGAAACCAACGACTTGTGTGCGCCTCCGGTATACTGTGACTGATTAAAAACGTGGGTCTTAAGAAGGGTTTTGAATGATTCAATGGATGGGGCATTTTGAATAAGGGGTGGGAGTTTGTTCCAGAGGGTGGGGGCAATAAATGAAAAGCACGGTCACCATATCGGGTTTTCGTACGTGGGCCGTGAATTAATTGCGTCGAGGGATCTGACAAAAGAGGAGGATCGTAGGGAGACTAGGTCCTGAAGTTATTTGGTGGCAAGATTATGCCATATTTTGTATGTAAGAAGTAGAATCTTCAAAGTAATACGATCACGCACAGGAAGCCAATGAAGTGAGTGAAGAATAGGGGATATATGGTCATGTTTCCTAGTTAAGGTGATCCATCTTGCTGCTGAACTTTGAATATGCTGGAGTAGAGATAAATGAGAAATAGGGAGGGCGGCAAAGAGGGAGTTGCAATAATCCAGATGGGAGGAGACGAAGGCGTGGCCAATTTTTTTAAGTTATGGCCGAGGTGCTAAAAATGAATAAACTTGTCATTATGAACGTTAGCGCTGTAAATTTCCATGGATAACAAAATCAATTCTGCGATCCATACACACAAGGAACAAATTTTATAAGGCTTATCTAAATCAATATGGTTTCAGAAAAAGACATTCAACCGACCTAGATTTAGTACATTTATATGATAAAATAACGAATGCCATGGCCAATAAAGAACATGTAATAGGAGTATTTATGGACTTATCAAAATTCCTTTGATACGCTTGACCACCATATTTTACTTCAAAAACGTCACTCTTATGGAATTCCTGGAGTTGCCCTCTCCTGGTTTGAGAGCTATTTATCTAAAAGACAACAATATGTAGTGTATAATGATGTTTCTTCAAATTTCCTACCAATCCATAGGGGTGTTCCACAGGGTCAATACTACGCCCTTTACTCTTTCTACATATTAATGATTTAACCAGCACAGCACCTCTTTTATATTATTTGCAGATGACACAAACATTTTCTGTTCACATCATAACTTAAATACCCTTAATAATGAATCTTCGTCTGACGAAGATTCTGCTAGGATAGAAAGCTCAGGCCCCCTTTGACTCCATTTTACTAAATTTGCTCGCTATTATTGGATAAGCAGTTTTCAGCAATTTGGTTTCCATATTTATTTTATACATGTTACTGAAAAAAAATGTCGTACTTATATGAATGCAGAAGAAAATAAATCAAATCAAAAATGAAATCAAAGGAAAAGGGTGAATTTTAACAGTTAAAAGGGCATTTATCAGAGAGAAAGGGGCCATTTTGTCAGAAATAAAGAGTGGCACTTTTGGGGTTCTTGAAAAAGTGGAGGCACTATGCCTTCCCTGTCCCTAATACGTACTGTTCTTAATACTGAAAAATCTAGCTACAAATCCAACAAAACGTTGAGGGGCAGATGTGAGGAAACATATCAAATCAACTCAGTGCATTTGTTTTTCCTTAATTTTATCATAATTATCACTTGGTAAGGAAAATGCTCAAATAACGGCTATCCCCGATCTTTCGACAGAAATTTGGCAAAAACACGTCCTTTTCGGCACATTTTAAATCATATCTCGAGAACCGCGCAAGATTTTTCATGGGGGCAAACGGTTTATAAAACTTTGATTAATTCTACATCTCATGATATCAGTTATTTTTTAATTGAATGAAAAAAACCGCCGTCTATTTTCGACTGAAAATGCATGGTTTCATGCTTTTTGTGTGAGGAGAAGCACTTTTTTGCACTCATTGCTCTCGTATTCCTCCTATAGCTTCTGACTTACGTGTCAAAATGTATGGGGGGCAAAGACTAGCAAATAGCCAAGATGTTACTCTTTCTTGTGATATCAGGTTCGTCCTGATTGGTCGAAAAAAACCGCCGTCTATTTTGCATAATTAAAAAGAAACATAGCAAAAAAGATGTCATGTATATAAAGCACGTACAGTATGTAATGCTGCGTATATAGGCTCGATTTGGACTGTGCCATTCTAAAACGGGGTGCATCAATCCAATGTGTGTGTTGAACGACCGTGAATGCGAATTGAGCAGTCGTTACAGCTGTGGAGTGATATGTTGCATACCGTGGATGAAATGGATGAATCATGTCGAATGAGAAAGTGTAAAATTCTTCCTTCCCGCGTACGCACTGTTGTGTACTCGGAGTGAGATTCGTAAATAGCAGCTCTTCTGTCCCTCCCTTCTCCGTTGCCCCCCCCCCCCCCCCATTGCTATAATAGAACAGCCGCGAACAAAACACCGATTTATACAGAGCAATGACCTGGACCACCCAGCTGATCGAGCGCGTGGTACTCGAGTCGCGTTTGTATGTGCGCACAGCTGACTAAAGCAGAATTAAACCTTCAAATTATGTGAACAAATCAGGGGGTGAGAAATTCATATGGGGGGGGGGGGATTCTCTTTTAAGCTTTTGATACCTAAAACCTGGCTGAATGGGACTTCAATTTAGTACTACCACCAGTGTAGTAAATTGACGCGACAGCAAGGTCGTATGGCCGAGTGATTATCATATTCTCTTATACATGTTATAAGTCGTTCGGTCGCATTTATCGCAAGGGTTGTGCATACTGAAAAGGAAGACAGAGCGAAGAAACACAAAAACAAAGAAATGAGGAAAAAGGAAGACAGATAGATGAAAAACAAAGAAATACATAAAGAAAGAGAAGATATACCAAATAAAAACAAAGAAGTACATAAGTAAAAAGGAAGACAGAGATAAGAAAAACAAATAAATACAAAACCAATTCAGAGAAAATAAAAGCAAATATATACATAAAGAAATAAAGAGAAGAAAAACAAAGGAATACATCAAAAAATAGGAAGACAGAGAGAAGAAAAACAGAGGAATACAAGAATAAAAATGGAAGACAGAGAGAAGAAAAACAAAGAAATACACAATGAAAAAGGAAGCTAGAGAAAAGAAAAACAAAGAAATACAACAGTAAAGAGGGAAGACAGAGGGATGAAAAACAAAGAAATACATAAATGAATTAATGGAAAATAGAAGAAAAAAAAATGCAGAAGAAAATGTACGACAGAGAGAAGGAAACAAAGAAATAAATAAAGACATTAAAAGAAAAGAAATACATAAAGAACTAAAAAGAAGACAGAGAGAAGAAAAACAAAGAAATACAGAAATGAGACATATACTTTTTTTGGTAAAAAATGGTGAATGTATCACTATATTACAAAATATTTTTTCGTCACTGTGCTCCCATTATCTGCCCCTGCTGTACTTGTAGTAGACGGTCTGCTTAAAAAGTGTACTTTACAAATAAAGCTTAGATCAGTTTCCGACATAGGACGATATACTTCCATGTGTTTCGAATCCAGCTTGCAGATCTTCAAGATGTTAGATGCCGCAGGTTTTTCCTTGATATCAAAAAAAGTATCAAAATATATATTTTTAAATAGGAAGAAAAGGTAGAAATTGTAAGAAATAATAACGGAACTCTCATTCTATTACCATGATGCCCTTTGGAGTGGAGTGCTTTGATTCATGTTGCGGGTGAGAATTTCTGAGTAAACTAACATGTAATTTCTCAGCCTACATACCGATTAGGGCATTAGGCTATGCGATGTGTTCGTCTGCGAAGTCGTGATTCATGTACAATTCGTATAAAATGCACATTAATGCATTTTCTTGACTGTAAAAATATTGTAAAAATGTTTTTAAAATTTAACAGGCCGTTTCCCATATCAAAACCATCGGGCGTTTATACAGATCATCATTGTGTCACACAGACGAAAGCAGAAGCGCCGTCTGCTACGTAAATTGTGTTTATGAGCGCGCGCGGATCGCACACAGTGTGAGTGCGTCGTTAGGGATCTCATGTCTTGCGATTAGACCTTATAATAACCTTCAGCGACCCATCATCTTCCACCGTTTCAGTTTCAGATCGAGTAGTGTTGAGAGTACGTTATTTTTCTGGAAAAGGTAAGTTCGTGTATACTTTGCACGTAAATAATTCAACGGGGTATTTTATCTAATAAAAATACCTGCATTCAAATGGTGCCTGTCCAGTTAGTAACTGATCAAAGCGCATTAACAGTGTACATGTATTATTACCCCGGTCATTGGACCCAGTTACGATTCTGCACTTATATATATAGACATAGTGCACATTCTCCACACCACTGGGGAGCATTCCAGTCTGGCGGCCATTGATCAGGCGCACATACACCAGGTATCCATTACATTCGCATCTTACCGGGTACCCAAATAGGAAATACATGAAGGTACTTGGCATGTCTTGACAATGTGTCGCTTTTCTACAATTCGTCGTTTCGGGTTACTATAGAGCTCATTTGGGTGAAAGAATGCACATGGGTCGTGCATGTTAGCACGACCGATATTTACCATTTACCGTACAATAAAATATAATTATAATTTAATTTAAGCGCATTTTCCCTCGGAACAACACTCAGAATGTATTGTAGAAAGCATATTGCTACATGTCCTTCAAAAATAAAAATATCCTACTGAGTTATACATTTGGAACAGTGGGTATTCTAATAGTCATTTTGCGTGTTGGAGCAAATGGGAGATTTGTCGCCGCTAAATCACAGAGACCATACCGATTCCGCCAGCTTGAAATTTCGATACTTATGTATAATGATAACAACTTTCCATTATGAGCTACTTCTCGAGCGTTCGGTTTATACGGGTAATCGCTGACCTCCCCTGACACCCAGCTATCCCCGTCATACACATGAGTCATCGGGCGCGTTCATTTATGAAAAGGGGGAATAGTTCACGGCTCGTGGCATTTCTTAAATCATTCTCTTTTCTCTCTTATGTATGTAGGCCTATACGCATCTCACAATTATATCACTGTTGTTGGACACATTATTTGTCACTCTATTTTTTTTCAAATCGAGTTACCTGTAGTACAATAGCATAATTCAATAGACGTCCGTCAGTTCTTCCCGCTAATACCGTAATATCAAGCGATGTCTTTTTGATCAAAATGTAACCAAAATAGAAATATTAAATTCACATACTAAGCCCAGTCTACAACTTGTATATGCACTACCTCTTATCTCACACAGATATCCACAAATCATGAAATATACGTTAATTTCGTAGATAAAATGACAAAAAACTGTGGACGAGCAGACCGCTTCACACGCGCTATATACTTACACGTTCGTGAATAATGTGACTAAAAATAAGAGGACATTAATTTGTGAATGAACAGCAAAACTTCACCTAATTCTCGCCTGATCTTTAGATCAGTAGTTAAAACATTTAATTAGCCACGATTTGGTATGCATCTTGTTCGGAATTCCTCGATTAAATGAGGCAATACAGGTCAAAGAAGGGAAAATTACTCTCACTGTCATAGAGAAAAGTCTAAGTTGAATGTTAACTCTCTTTTTAAACCAAAAAGTGCGGTAGTTTCCTTGCAAGTAATCAATTGGTTAATAACACTACATAAAAAGATATACATGTAGTGGGAAAATTATTTATCCAGGCGAAATGAAGACAGATATAAATTTGTTTTAAAGCCCTCGTGTGATTTTATGGATAGTCTCGCAAACTGAGACACGTTTTCCCGTGCTAATGCACGTGGTGCGATTACTGCTCGTTCAAACCTTCACAAATCTGCTTCTTGATTTTTCTGCTTTCTTTCAGATCAACTTGCCGTTAAGATTAGATTTACCTTTAAATCGCGTTGCACATGAAGCGTTTTTCTGCTGAGTCGTAGTATTGTGTCAGCGACTGTAGCGGTCTTTGGCACGCCATGATTATACTGATATCAGTCAAAAAGTGAATGCAATATAAACATATCAAACTTGAATTACTGGCGTACGGGCCACTTGCTTTCACAGGATTTATGTTCGCTATACGTGTCGTAACAAGTATTCAAATTATGGATTTATAATCGTATTATTATTCTGTCACTTTTGATAATCTATTTTTCTAGTCAATATAGTTACATGTTACAAAAATTATGTTTGTCATTATTTCGAGGGATCCACAATCTACAAGCTCTGCTTTTCGGTGGATCCCTCCATTTCCACAGGTTTAACTTAAAAAAAAAAAACACTGTTATACTGGATTTTATATATACTTTTTATTTTATAACTTTAAACCATGTAAAATGTATTATATTACTAAATATTCAATTGTATATTTGATTTCTTGTCAAAATCACTGTTCTGTTGGAAATGATAATAAAACTGAAACTGAAACAGGATAGATAAGCACAAGTTATACTGCAATGGAAATAATGCCTCTTGTGCAATAGGCATAGGTCAGTGACATGACATAAAAAATAAAATGAAAACACACACACACATCATCTGTTTCGTGTGTCAAATAAGGTCTGGCTTACACGAGATGTCATTTCGATTGCGTCAGTATGAGCGTTGATCGAAGATGTAACGGAAATTAAACGTATTGTTTGCCCTTGTTCAATGTGACATAACTTATTTTTTAAACGATATCATTCTTTCATGACTCGAAAAGTCCATACATGTCACTGACGCCCCGTGTGAGCCCAGCTTCATGGGAGTAAATGCAACGGTTAAATGGGAAGTCCACCCTGATATTAAGTTGGTTTTAACAAAAACAACAACAAAATAGAGAAAAAGATTCGTGAAAATTTGAGCAAAATGCGATAAGAAATGATAAAGTTATGAATTTTTCAAGTTGTGATCCATCTAAAACAAATTGGCAACTGTGTGACGTATTTTGAGAGGTCTACTCCCATGTGCCCTTTACTGAAAACCTCATAAATTTCCATTTTCTCTCTAAAAATATTTTATCATACATGCACCCTAGTTATAATCATTTCAATTATGTTTTTACACAAAACCTGTATGATACAAATCTATTCCCTCATCAAAAACAAAGAAAATGAAAATTTATGATATTTTTTTTGTACGCAGCAAATGGGACCAGGCACCACAAAACCACCAAAAAGTCGCCAGATATGATTTTTTATTTACGGTCTGATTCTGAAAGAGGAGATTCTTGGCTTTAAAATGATATACATATAACTCATTAGGATTGGATGTTCTTAACTCGCTGTACAAAGAGTAGAATGCACAGTCATAATGTTACTTCTGAGAAATAAGGGTTTAAAGTTCGCAATCTATTGAAGTAATCGGATTTGCAAGGTTTTACGCTAAGGTGACAAAAGGAAGATTAGAACTCAATGAACATTCCTATGAAGGGATTATTAGATTGTCCTAAAACTTGGCATACTAATTAGGCATATCCTGTTCTTTTTTTTCTCTAAAGAAAATATTTATCATACATGCATCCCGTAGATATAACGATTGCCAACAAATTATGCTGTTGTGTTTTACACAACCCCTGTAACAAATGAATCTATTCCTTCATCAACAACTAAGAAAATGAAAACTTATGAAATTTGTATGAAATCAACTAGATATCCAGGTGGACTCCCCCTTAAGGCAAGGCCTTGAATACTGTGGAAGACATTGTAGAAAACACTAATAGGTCTTTGAACTAACCTTTGACACTGGTGCTGGTATGTTATCTTTTATCAATGGTAGCGAGTGCCATTGTCTTGCATGCAGGTGTTTACTAACACACCCCCACACACGTCCCTCCAATGAAGCAGAAACAATGTGGCTCGTTCTTTTTTTGTTATTCATTTTCTCGTTTGCCTTTACCAGAGTCCCATCGAATGTTAAATAAACAATGTGGGTAGATATTCAATTCTTTTTCAGCGACAGAGCTGAAACTGTTCAGAAACCACAAGGGATCAAGAATCTACAAAATAACTTCAACGGGAAGAACTCTGCTAGGCTTAATACAGGCTAAATATGACTGTCAAATTCAATTCGATTCAATTCGCTTTTATTTCCACAGATGCCAAACATATACGTATAGAGAGAAGACATACAATGAAATACATGCATACAATAAAAAGTGATCATGAATCTATAAAAGCGAATCCATGTAAAGAATGTAAATGTCTTAAAAGAACAACAACTGCAGATATGGACTATTCATCTTTGAAAAGAAAGCAAACGACGTGAATGAACACTCGAACGTTTACAATCATGATAACTCTTCGCTGCTTAATTTATATCAAAAAGAGGTGTAAAACGACTAGGAAAAAAAATATTTTTTTAAACAGAAAGAAGAGGAACAGTATAGGTGGAGAGAGAAAAAAGTCAGAAGGCTTTTGTCTTACAAAAAGCATCACACTAATTTTTCTGAAGGCTCGAGTTCACTAAAGCGGAGAGAAATCGTGACGAATGGGGGAAATAACTCTCCTCTCCCTGAACCCAGCCCTGTTACCATGGGGGATGGGGGTATATATCCCTCCCCCTCCCCCCCCCCCCCCAAAAAAAAAAAAGAATGAGGTGGGGGATGGCCTGTATTATCACCCCCAAATATTTTTGGATAAAATAAATAAGAATTATGCATTAACTTAAAACTTATAATTATCCAAACTCATTGTTTGATCTTGAAATACCATCACAATCTTTTAATGATTAGAAGTAAGGAAATAAGAAATGCCATAATTTCAATGCGAAAATATCCAAGAAAATTCGTTCGCTCGCATTGTTATTCTCAATTAAGGGGTTCCGTCCATTTGCGTCACATAACGTATTAGTTAACTATACAGAACGTCTCGATAACTTATAGATAACTTATACCAACGAATGCTTAAGCTTAGCGTGTTGCCGGCGTTCACAACTTACGCCCAACGGTAGTCTATCCATAGCTCGCGGCAGCGTATCGCCAACGATCACGTATCGTAGCCTATAAAAAGACTGCCGCTTGACGATTAGAGATAATTAAATTGTATTTTTATATGATTTAAGTATGTATGTGAAAGAAAAGAAATAACGAAAATAAAAATGTTGGTGATAGCAGTCAAATACGTCTACATACGTCAATATAAGTTACACATAGGTTCAAAGGACGTAACTTTTGATGTAATAACAAATCTTTATGAGAGACATATATAATAAATTCATCAGCATAATGTGTATATATATATATATATATATGTATATGTATATTAGATGTTCATGACGGTAAGCATTATTTAATGTCATTTATAAAAATAAGAAAGAGGGAAGGGCCTGAAATATTTAAGTGGTGTATTCCTACCGTTATGTCCTTGTTTCAAATATTGTACAAAAGATTGTACCATGACGATAAACTGACTGTTTCCTTTCTGTTAAAAAAATAGAACACCGGTCATGTTGCTATTGAAGTTTAACATTCAAATTACCATACGCACTTAAAGCTCATAGTCAATACAATCAAAACATTTAGAAATATATGGAAAGCAGGCACCAACCTTTTTCCTTTTCATTGGAAGATGATACCAATTATCGACAACTCTGTGCAATCATGTATTAGTTGAATGATATGACAAGAAACCAGATTTGTCAAATAACCAATGAGGTTCCTGCTTCAAAGTGTAATCTGAAATGGAAAAAGGATGGTTATTTCATCCCACTTAAAGAACTTGGAAATGGTAGTTAAAATGGATGCCTTACTCATGACCTTGATGTCATGAATGTAGGCTGACAGTCAGACCTCATGGGCTTCAGCTGGTGTTTATATGAAATTTGCAGTTACGAGTATCAACAACGGCATGCAAGTAAATGTGGTGTTAAACGTATTAAAATAGCATTGCTCGAATATCTTGTTTTCCATTTTTGTTTCAAAACGTTTTATCTTTTAGAATTGAACGAGTCGACGCTGATAAGTAAGCCATGAAGTCATATTTTGTTGCCGTTCTTTTGATCTCAATGGTCGTCGGTAAGACATCTCTTAATTTCGTTTGGTAGTTAACTATTCTAGTATTACTATTTTACTATTACTACTACTACACCTGCTGCGACTACCACTATACCACCACCACCACCACCATCACCATCACCACTACTACTACTACTACTACTAGCACTACTCTTACTACTATTATACTACTAGTACTACTATTATAATTACTACTACTACTACTCCTGCTGCTACTACTATACCACCAACATCACAACCACTACTACTACTACTATTACTACTACTACTATTACTACTACTATTACTACTGCTACTACTACTACTACTACTACTACTAGTAGTAGTAGTACTATTACTGATACTACTGCTACTAATATTACTATTACTACTACTACTACTACTAGTAGTAGTAGTAGTACTACTAATATACACTAAAGGAAAAAAGAAACTTATAAAAGTTCAAGAGATCACCAAATTAAATTCTCTGCATGGAAATGTACCAAATTTGGATATAATGTTGATTCAATGCATGGCTTTAAATGACAGTCAATAACAAAAAGTTTTCTTCAATGCCACAAAAGAAATGTGCACTGAAGCAAAGGACTCTCTAATCCCCAAGTCACAAAGACAAACTGCAGCCTTGTACACCATATGCATGTCAATGAATGAAACAAAAGAATTTCAAAAGGGATTTGCAAGTTCATATCCAAACAGATTAATAGCCAGTATGTCCACCTCTAGCTTGCTGGCAAGCTGTACACCGTCTTCGCATGCTTCCGATCAGATTCGCGATGGTAGCCTGGGGAACATTGTTCCATTCCTCTTGCAGTGCTGCAATGAGCGTCTCCCTATTGATGGGTTGATTGTCACGCCTTGACACACGTCGACCAAGCTCTTCCCAGAGATGTTCAATTGGGGAAAGGTCTGGTGAACGGGCGAACCATGGCAGAACATCAATATCCTCTTGCTCGAGGGGTGCAAATCCCTTTTGAAATTCTTTTGTTTCATTCATTGACATGCATATGGTGTACAAGGCTGCAGTTTGTCTTTGTGACTTGGGGATTAGAGAGTCCTTTGCTTCAGTGCACATTTCTTTTGTGGCATTGAAGAAAACTTTTTGTTATTGACTGTCATTTAAAGCCATGCATTGAATCAACATTATATCCAAATTTGGTACATTTCCATGCAGAGAATTTAATTTGGTGATCTCTTGAACTTTTATAAGTTTCTTTTTTCCTTTAGTGTACTATTAACTATTACCACCATTAATATTACTATATCAATTACCACTACTAATACTATTAGTATTACTACTACTATAACTACTACTACTACGACTACTACTATTAACTATTACCACGATCACCACCAATGGTATTACTGTAGCTACTACCACTACTAGTATTACTATTACTACACTACTACTGTTACTACTACTACTACTACTACTACTTCTACTACTACGATTAACTGTTACCTCCACCACCACTGATATTACTATAGCTACTACTGCTACTACTACTACTACTACTATTAGTAGTACTATTACTATACTACTACTATAACTACTACTACTACGACTACTACTATTAACTATTACCACGACCACCACCAATGGTATCACTGTAGCTACTACCACTACTAATACTACCACTAC
Source organism: Heliocidaris erythrogramma (assembly GCA_025617745.1). Taxonomy (NCBI): domain Eukaryota; kingdom Metazoa; phylum Echinodermata; class Echinoidea; order Camarodonta; family Echinometridae; genus Heliocidaris; species Heliocidaris erythrogramma. The sequence continues at coordinate 6,895,710 of CM046864.1, forward strand.
TAGTATTACTATTACTACACTACTACTACTACTACTACTACGATTAACTGTTACCGCCACCACCACTGATATTACTATAGCTACTACTGCTACTGCTACTCATACTAATACTAGTATTACTACTGCTATGCTATTACTAATACTACTTCTACTACTATTAGTACTATTACTATACTACTACTATAACTACTACTACTACTAACTATTACCACGACCACCACCAATGATGTTACTGTAGCTACTACCACTACTAATACTACCACTAGTATTACTATTACTACACTAATACTACACTAATACTGTTACTACTACTACTACTACTACTACTAAGATTAACTGTTACCGCCACCACCACTGATATTACTATAGCTACTACTGCTATTACTACTCATACTAATACTAGTATTACTATTACTATGCTATTACTACTACTACTTCTTCTACTACTATTAGTAGTATTATAACTATACTACTACTATAACTACTTCTACTACGCTACTATTAACTATTACCACGACCACCACTAATGATATTACTGTAGCTACTACCACTACTAATACTACCACTACTAGTATTACTATTACTACACTAATACTGTTACTACTACTACTACTACTGCGATTAACTGTTACCACCACCAGCACTGATATTACTACAACTACTACTATTAACTATTACGACCGCCACCAGTGTGCTATTACTGTAGCTACTACTAATACTACTACTAGTATTAATACTACATATTATGATGATAGCACTGTAAGATTTTCCTATTCATGTTTATCATTGTTCCCTCTGTTTTCGTCCAATGAATCTCGAAATGTGCAAATACCAATTAAAATTTAGTCAGTTGTCATTCCAATTGGTCGATAACCAATCAATTTCAACATTCTTTTCCTTCATTTTCGTCAGTTTTAATATGAATTTGTCTCACCCGATTATCCTCTGTAGAATGTAATACATGTATTGAAATACGTAATTATCCAAGAAGTTCATTCAGATTCGTCGGTTACACCTAGTTGTCATTGTCATAAAACAGGCCCCATGGATCACGATATAAATGAATATAGTTTCCCTTATATGCCAGTAGATATCATATATTTGATAACAGAAATCCTGGGTTATGATGCTTTTTATCTGAATGTGATTTTGAGCAAGACTGGTTCAAGTCGTTCACATTTTGATGATTACCAGCCTTTTATTTCACAATTATTCTCATAATCCAATAACTTCTTTACAGTCTGCTCTACAGTGCAATCACATGTCCAGCACTCTATCTCATCATTAAGCTATTAATGCTATAATCACGGTCGCAAATACTTTCGATAAAACAACCAAAGAATCCAAACATGATTTCTAAGGGACATATAACAACTGGGTATCGAAATTACCGTTAAATCTATTTCTCGAAAGCCTTTGCGATTGTGTTTTAATACTTTTTTGCTCTGCTACAATTTTTAACGATTTAGGTACCATGGGCATCGATTGCTATGTTTGTTCCGGTGGGGCCTGTAATGATCCTTTCTTCCGGATTGGTCCAGGCGTATCGAATAGCTGTCCCAACACTATTTTCGACATAAACAACTACTGTGTGGTAAGAACATTATATGTATCACAGGACCATGACTAGAATGGGGCGGGGGGGGGGGGGGGGTCCAGACACTACATGAGGTGAACCTTATTGAGGGAGCGAGGGTGCGGAGCGACCGAGCAGCAGGAGGGTCTAAATTTTGCATTTTTCTATCTGAAAATAAAGTTTTAGTTGCATTGTAGGTACAATTTTGAAGACCCCAATTTGTCTTGCAGTCTCTAGCGGCGCGGGGGGGGGGGGGGGGGATGTGTGTGTGCACGCACCTATCCTCCCTTTCCATCCCTTAGTTACTGCCCTGTATCAAGAACACCCAAGTATGAAATAAATTCTTGATTTCTGGTAAAGAAACAAAATGAATTCTAACGAAATAATAAGCAAATTATACAACGATTTCAATTAAATTTCAGGACTTTGTACAGGCTGCACTACTTTCTACCTGCAGCATTATCTGATATGCACGCTGCATATCGGTGTTGGCGATTGGTTAAGGTTTATTATTATATTTGGCAAGTTTTGCTATTTTGTTAATATTAGCTGACATAAAAAAGGAATTGACGAAAATCATAATTATTACATGGAAACAATGACTAAAAGATGAAGAAGAAGAAGACGAAACAATGTAATATCGAAATGAAGCTTCGCTAATAGTACGAAAACTGATTTTTAAAGGTCCATTTTCTTCTTTATGATGAAGTAACATTATGATAGTTAAAGGCAAGATATGAAATGCTTGATAATTACACTTTTTGAATGGTTTATGATCTGAAATGTTAGAATGCATTAAGTCAGTCATTTTGTAGATAAGCATGCTCGGGTACAGCTAAATTCACCCCGAAATTCCTTTGTTTTGGTAAAGATTGGATTCATAATACTCGGTTATTTTGTCTGAATTCTGGTAAAACATTCGACGGAAATAAAATAGATTAAAACTTTAAACTTTAACAAGTTCATTTGCCCCTCGAATTTACAAAGTGGAAATAATGTCAATTATTGCACCTAAAGAGCTTATGATGTCCTAATGCCCAATTTTCATATGCTAAATCAGAGGCACATACAGGGCATGTGAACTAAAATTCAAAGGGTTTTCCCCAAGTATACATTTTTCTTTGAAAATTTTGATAGAGTTGTTGATTCTAATTCATGTCCTTATTCCTTAGCCTGAATAACGACAGTTTTTTTCAACCTGCAAGGGCTGCAGCTCCCCTTGCCCCCCCCCCCCCTAATACGGATATAGTTACAGCCATACCTTCGACCAAAACTTTGAGGTTTCATGGAAAAGGGGACAAATCAAAAAGAATTATAATAAATACGAAATAAAAAATTAATCTTACAGCCGACAATTTGAAGAACTTATATTAACCATGCATATGCCCTTTGCTAATGATGCATCATTTCACTGATGTAGAACGACATCAGCGACTAGCTCCATATTTGAAGAGTGACATTGTAAAAAGAGTGAATATACAAAGTGCAACTATTGCGTATATTAGTTTTATCAGCGCAGGGAATAACACAATCCAATTGACAACAACATAGTAATCCTAAGCTCGTCTTACACGAGTCGTCATTTCGACCGAGTCAGTATACCAGCGCCAATCGAGCCTGTTAAGGCAACAGCCCATACTTCACTTTTTGAAAGTATTATTTAAACTGTTCATTTTGCAATCACTTTTAAACTGTTGCTCAAAAGCCCGTACAAGTCACTGACCTAACGTGAGAAAATGACGCTTCGTGTGAGCCGAGCTCTAATGTTTCCCTGATGACTTCACTTAATTTGCTCATTATTTTCTGTTCAGAAAACAGTTGATAGTTCGGGAGTTGTGGAGCGTTCCTGTGCACTAGTATGTATCCAAGGCTGCGTTCTTGGCACTTGCACGTACTGCTGCAATTCCGACCGCTGCAATGGAGGCACAACCGTATCAACCAGCTTCGTCGCTATGGGCGTGGCCCTGATGGCAGCCATCATTTTCTCCAAGCAATAGGCTGTAGGGAACCTTATGTGTCCTACGAGAAAATACGACGAATATAAGAGGAATGTGTTCATAGTGTGTTAAAAGAGGTTAAATGCTTTATATGTAGTTCAGTCTTTCTAACAGCATACACGCGGCACTTACACTTCTTAGTATGTCTTCTTCTTTTTTTTTTTTTTTTGGTGTTTGTCTGGGGGGGGGGGGGGGGGGGGGTGGGGGGTCCATGTCTTCAAACTGATAAATGGTTTTAGATTTATAGACCGTGTATGATCGTTTTAAGTTGAATGTATTTGAGTTATACGTTATCTATAATTCTCAATTCTCCTGTCGTTGCAGCCTTAATCATCTCCTGACAATATTCTTTAGCATTTAACCTATACTAGGGGCATCATCTCGTAGTAACTATTTGCGTCCAACTACAAACTGCAGCGAAATAGATTAAATTGATCAAAGGCAATGTTTGTTTTGTAATATTTATCAAACCCTCATTCTTCAACTCATTACATTATGACTTTTAAAAGCAATAGAATTTGTATTTGTGTTTCTTTATGGTTTTTGTTATATTTGGTTTTTGGCTGAATCCGAAGTTAAACTCACAGAAAATTTTTAAAGATTGAAAAGGTGATATCAAAGTCTAATTTCAGAACCAAACTAAGTTTCCTTAACTCGTTACGAATTTGAAAAAGTACAGCCAATGTCTTTCTTTGTTTCTACATGTATTTCATTCTCTATTATTTTTTGTTGTTGCTTAATTTTGCTAAGACTTGAAATTTTGTCAAGGGAAATCACAAAAGATACAAAATGCAGCAATAGATAGTATTAGGCTACATCGATGCTAAGGAATAGAAGTGATTTTTTTTTACAAGAGAATGCACTTTACACAATAGGATTACTGTTTTGTTTTAAACGTTTATCATTCCCAAAGTGTCTTCGATCTTTTTGTCTTTCAATTAAAGGGAAATTATAATCTGACATACAATTGGCAATGTTCTCTTGTTGTTTTCTTTTAAAAATGACACGCGGTTTTTTATGAGCATGGTAAAGGAAAAACGCCAGTTCTAGTCATTAAGAAAATTTAACAAATGTAAGATAGTTCGTGTATGTCATCAGCTCTTCAGAGCACTGTTCTTGACGATGTTTTGATGTTAACGACTTGCATGAAACGTCTTTTTTAATGACTGTATTCCTAATTTCTTTTAATTTTAAGCTTAAAGTATACATTTAAGGATTTGTTGCCTTGGTAACCATTTATTAAACAAAATCAAATTTAATATATTAAAATGAATTGTGGGGTAATTTGGTTGACATTTACGTGAGTATTGAAGCTATTTGAATATCATGTATAGGGCCATTCTAAGTCACCTCTGTGACGAAAATCCTTTAAAATAGATCATTTAAACCTAATTTTCTAGTATTTGTCTTCCAGTAGAAGTTTCTCATTTTAAATATTTGAATAACAATCTTACCCAACATATGGAGCGTGCATATTTTAAGAGTACATTATTTTCTTTCAGAGGTCAGCAATAGGCCGGTCACGTGTGTGACCTCGCACGGAAAAGGATCTCGTTGGTATTCATACCTACTTTCTCGTATTTCCCTTGGAATGCAAGTTTCCACTTTTCATTGCTGTATGATGGGATTGCTCTGAACATTTTAAAATCAATTTTCCATAAATAAGTGAACATTCCTTTCTTTTAGAAGTGAAAATTGGGTCGGTCACGTTTGTGGCCACTCAAGAAAGGGTGTTTTTTATGTCTCCGTAAAAACATTATGGTTTGGAAATTACTTTTTCTTGTCAAAGAAAGAAAAATCTTTTTCATGTAAGAAACTGGTATTTCAGAAAAAAAATAATCAATATAATTTAATCTGATTTTCCGGCGATGAGGCAAATTTAGTTGCTTACGTCTGGGACCAAAAGTTTCACTTGATAAAGAATGGCCCTATATGCCCCCACCCCCCCCCCCCCCCGGCAGTTGAACAGTTATGTGTATATCTTTGATACATATCAACGCAATATTGAAAATGTGTTATTTTTCACAATGCATAAGCCTCTGCATTTTATGTAAATTTCATCGTGTTGGCCATATGAATGCTGGGCAGACACAGATCTAGACAAAATTAATACCGAAGAGCGTCATCTAAAGCACAACCGCAACAACAGCAACACATAGCACATATCAAATCAAATCAAATCGATTTCAAGAAGAAAAAAAACATCGGTATTGGATTATCATTAGACACATACGTAATTATACAAAAGACAAAACAATGCATCAGTGCAAATGCTTAATCAGGACAGAATGGCCATCAATTGTTATGGCAAATCGTTGAAATAATATTATTAATAAATTGTCACAATGGCAATAAAGGTTTTGTGTATGAATGTCAGTAATGATACAAATCATAAAAGATGTTATGCAATTGATATTTGAATATGTAGACAGATCAGTCATGTATAGTGAATTTGTAATTTTCTGGTAATTAAATTTTGCTTTATAAACGTATAACACTTCTGTGTTTGTTAATTGTACGCTACGGTAAGTGTTGCTTAAAGGGCAATATCTAAATTAAGTCGAATTACAAATTTCAGTCCAGGACCCACAACTAAACCCAAGCACCAAAAGCAAAAATCGTATATCAGTATCCTATCGGGGGTATATCTTTTTATCACCTGGCAAAATAATATTAATAATAATGATAATAATAACGTTTTATTTACCCAGGGTAGCCACTTCAATTATCAAAGTGCTATCCCAGCGGGCCCTGCATAATTACCTTTCTCTATTCTAATATGCCGAGGGCCTGACTAGAAAGCAGAAGGTCCCATTTTTGAAGTCTTTGGTATGACTCGGCCGGGGTTTGAACCCCACGACTTCCCGTTCATAAGGCGGGCGCTCTAATCCACTGAGCTAACATGCATGATGATAATAATAGTACCAAAAGAAAAATAAAAATCTTGCAAACCTCAAGTATATAATATAGTGCAAGAAAGATATATGCGATCTTATCGTTATGCCAGTTGGCAGCAATTTTAGAACCAACAAAAAAAAAGGCACCTGTAAATGTGAAGTCATTTTTCCTTGCTTGCTCGTCAGAGGTTGTAGCAGTAACGAAGAATCTACAATTGGGGGGGGGGGGGGGTCTCGTTTTTTCGAAGGTTCATAATTCCGAAAATAAAATAGGGTTCATAATTCCGAAGGTTCGTAATAATTCTTTTCGGAATTACGAACCTTCGGAAATATGACATGTCACCAAAAATGGGACTACTCCTTCTTTTTCTTCTTCTTTTTCTTCTCCTTCTTCTCCTCCTTCTTCTTCTTCTCCTTCTTCTCTTCCCCTTTTATGTCCCTTTTTTAAAACAGATTTTCAGACGAGTGCCCCGAAGAGAATCCAGGATATGCCGCTAATTATTCTTTATTTCTGTGAAAATAATATAATTTAAAAATGTTACATATTTCAATAAGCCTGTCCCTAATTGGTACGTGGTACAAACGACCCTGAAATAACCCATTTTGTATGCGCATGCGCATGTGTTTGGCGGACGCGCTACTTGTTAAACATGTAAAATCATACTGGTGCGCGTATCATGGTGCGCATACTGTGAAAACGTATAAAGGTCAATTGTACTTGGTACAAATGGCCTTTATCTGAAAATGCGCAAATTGTAATTACCAACTGGCTTATTAAGCAGTGTTAAGTCACGCAGCGGTTTGAGCAGTATTCATTGCATTTTTGTTTAACTTTAGGCCTAAATATCTTTTAAATGATGATTATACGTCAATAAGTCTTGGCAGATATGACAGGAACAAAGACAGAAATATTAAACGTGTTTCATAAAGCTGTTCGTAAAGTTACGCATGACTTTACGAATGACTTAAATATGACAAGCCAAATGGGTTGCTCAGTTATTTTTAACTGCATCAACTAAAGTTTAACTGTGCATACATAGGTTAACATTCTTATTATAACAAAACTTTTAAGGCAAATTATACTTTTGACATAATTTAATGGAGGTTATTGGAAATACAGTCACACTTCGTTAAAACATCAGGAAAAACTTTGGGCATCGTATCTGGCACTTCATATCCAAGTCGTTCGTAAAGTCACGCGTAACTTTACGAACAGCTTTATGAAACACCCCCTGCATCTCATTTTGAAAATGAGAAACAATAATATTGAAGAGAGAGAGAGAGGTGATAGAGGGAGAGGGAGAAAGGGAAGCAGATAAAAGGAGTGAGATCAGAAAGAATAATATGCAGCAGTATAGGTGGGTCGAGAAAGAGGAATTAGAAAGAGGTCTCGAGAGAGGGTTCCAGATGGGGGTGGGGGATAAATGCAAATCAAAAGCACATGCCTCTTTCCCCCTTCGAATGGCGAACAAATTAAAAGAACAAAATGTGGAAAGGATACAAGTCTCATAAATATTTCTGGCCCCAGAACGCCTTTCCTCCTTCGAATGATGAAAAAAAAATGTGTGAAACATAAGTTTTTTTAAATTTATATTTTGCCCCGAGAACTCATTTCCCACTCACCTCAACAAATAATTCACTACACCCTCGGACACTTTAATAGTACATGATACATTTCTCTTTCTCTCTCTCCGCCTTTTTTATTGTGGATAGAATAGTTTTTCTACACATGTCATTCCCTGTCGTGATTAGAATTACTTGTTCTGCAATTAAATCGTTAACTATAATGGAGCGTCAAAATGGCTTTTCAAAATGCTTTTGCGGGTGTAGCGCGACGGTTGCCTATCCATGTCAACACATAAAGGTACGTGGGATTACCAACGCACGCCTGCCCGACGAGATGGATAAAATAGAAAGTGAGTGTGTGCTTGGAATTTCACTTCCACTAACAATTGACGCGCGTACGATCTGATGATTATCATGATCATATATAGAGTCCAATCCATGCATCGATTTTCTCATAACGCGCTGCTTCAGGCTCTGAAGACAACCATACTGTAGTAACTTGGGTAAGTCGCAATCTAACTGATCATTAAACTTTTTATTTTGGTTTGCTTGTGATAATAACAAAGTAAAGTAAAAGCAAGGAAGAATGTTGGACATGCCATTAACTTTCAACTGAAATCAACTGTGTTTAGATTTCAAGCGCCCGTTTGAACTTTCATCAGTTGATCGTATTAATAATAATGAATATTTCACTTCTTTTAATGTAATCAGAATAAATTTTTATATTCCCTGTCTTATAAAAGCTTAAGATTTTATATTATAATATTATTTTAGGTCTTGATTTCATTAATGTGCGTGTTTGTACATACAGTACGAGACAAAAGAAAAAAAATGACACTATTGTAATTACCTATTGTTTTAAGAGGGGGTTGTAAGTATGGACGCATTTGATATCAACTTGTCAAGTACCTATCCATACTTCTTTTGATGCCATATTAATTGAGTGATATTTTATAGTTGGCTGCATAGGGGTCGATTTTAATAGATAACTGGGTCAAAACCATGCACTTCCGCCAACTCCAAATCAGTTGTTTTCCTGATATTGGAATCCATGGACTTACCAAATTAGGCCTTGAATATTAACGAAAGCACGGATTTTACATTTTACCAAGGGATCATTGAAGAATCAAATCGCTCCATCCATGATGATTTAGGGCAGAAACTCTTTCCTAGAGGTTCTTCCTGACATTATGTATCTGAAGTCTTGTAAGACCTCCATGCTCCTTTATTTTTATTTTTGTATTATTTTTTTTTAATTAGACCTGTTTACTAAGTGATTCAAATTTATGGATGTTTCTTTCCTGGGGACCTAGTAACGAGGTATTCCATTAACCTGTTATTAATGAATGGATTACAATACTTGGAATCCAGTTTGCATACATTACTTGTTGCTATGTCTGACAAGCCTCTGGCAAGCTTTCAGGTTGTCAAGAACAACCTTTGTTTTAAAAGTATGCATAAAATTTGAATCACTTAGTAAACAGGTCTATTCTGGCTGAAACTTGGTTTCGAGTATGAACCTCATGATGATACCCAATCAAAACCAACACATGAAATTTAACAATAAACAATAAAAATATTATTCTTGATGGTTCACATCTTACTTTCTTAGTGGGCGCAAGTGGGTTTTCACCCAGTTACCTTAATTGACCTCTTTGCAGTCAACTATCATCCCTTGAATATTATGGTACAAACAGAAGCGGGGATAAACACTGTACACGTGCCTATCACATACGTACATTTTCCAGTTCAATCTGAAAACCCATGGGCATTTATATGTGTTTTTTTTTTCTTAATCTCACTGGCCCGTATTCTGATAGCCGGGTTTAAATTAACCTCAGTCTAAGTGTGGTAATAACCTTGGTCTAAGTCGCCATATTTAAACCTGGGTTTTAATTTGGTATTCCGATAGCGAGGTTTAGTCTAACCTCAGTCTAAGTGTGGTAATAACTCTCTCAATATTTAGACTCGCGCAGGGGGTAGTTTAAGTCGGGTTTAACTCTGTCGCGTAGTCAAAATGCTAACGTTAGAGTCTGTGGGTAGGCCGTACGGTATATAGCGATACGAAACTCTTGCAGACCTGGCACGTACACGTCGCTCCTGAAATGACCAACGCCTAAATTCTAACTTTTTTACTGCTGTTAATTACGGAGAGAAAAAAAAACCCCGGTAGATCCTAGATAATCCCATTTTTTGGTAGCAAAATTAGATTTAACGGTTAGGCCTAGACTTTAATAATAGAGTTCTTGTTTGTTTTAACGCATTATTACTAGTTAGATGTAGATTTAGAATTAACAGTAGATAAAGTCTAGGCCTAGCCCTAGGCCTAGTTAAAGTTCGTCGTAGTATGGGTAGGCCCCTAGATCTAACGTTAACTAACTTGTTAAATCTAAGTTAACGTTAGATCTCAGACTTGCCGCATGTAGAATTTAAAAGAAAACAAATAATGTTATGAAAGTCCTACAAATTAACAGACGAAGTTTTCTGCCAAACAGTAAATTAGGCCTAACTTTACTAAGAACTTAGTCGAGAACTTGCCGAGATGTCACATCAAACATAGGCTTAGCCTTAGATCTAAATTCTAACTTAGCCTTAGGCCTAGGTCGGACCGAAGGGAATTTAAACATTCAACTTCTCCTGACCTGGCTTAACGTTAGCACTAGCGCAGGCTTAGAATAAAAATGGCCTAGCCTACCGTTCTACTCACCAATATCCGTTATAAATTCTCCATATTCAGATACGGTACTGGTTTGCGGTATAGATCTTGCTAATCAAAAAATGAAACTCGTAGTCGTAGTCGTAGCGAGAGACGTTAGGCATAGGCCTAGATGTCATGTCTGTAATCATATCATCGATCAATATGCAAATTCAATAAGCACCGAAAATGCGCTTATTTGCACTGCGCGCGCAGCTCGCAGATATGATGCGCGCTTTAAGCAATATAAATAGCTACTTTTGAGCGATATCCATACAGCGCGTAGTAATCCGTCCCGGTCGCCCCGGCGATACGTGTGAACTTAAACAGTGGCGTATCCTCCAGCAAAGGGCAAGTAGCTATGGGTATAAACGGCGTATTTCACCTCCCCCCCCCCCCCCCCCCCCCCCCCAGTTTGAAAGCCAAGAAGAAAAAAATAGGCCTAAAGAAATTCCATCATAGATCTAGTTTGTGTTTTTTTTTTATTTCAAGAAACACCTTCATCAATAGGCTAATATGTTGTGTGTGTGGTTGTTTTGGGGGGATTATTTATTTTTATTGAATCAAACATATTCACCGCATTTACAAACAATTATAAAAATTATTGCAGTCTATAAAGTAAAAATTAATATAAACAAGGAAAGGCAGCAATTACATCATGTAACTCTATGACATACAGTTCAAAAGAGCACAGGTACCCTCCTGCCGACCTGGGGATAGCCTACTCTATACATAAATTTTCGGATTGCCACCCACTATTGGCCACAATAAATGAATGCACTGGGAATCCCCTTGACAATCCTCGATGGCCCGTGCTATGAATATTCATGAGCAAATGAGCTCTACTGAGCATGTGCAGTAGATTGTCCATGGTAATTAAACCTGGCGGGGCATTTAACCCAGGGTTAAATTTTAAACCTAGGTTTAACTAAACCTTGCTATCAGAATACCAAATAGAGTTAAACTACACTTAGACTGAGGGTGAGGTTTAAGTGTAGTTTAGTTAACCCGGGGTTAACTTTAGACTGAGGTTAAATTAAACCTGCTATCAGAATACCGGCCAATGTGTTTAATACTCGCCAAAAGCTTGATAACATGAACAAATTTAATGTTAATCGATATATATTTTTCTTTATTACTTTTGGTTGTTGAATTAAGACATTAGTAGGCCTATTGTCAGGTTATTAAGAAAAATACCTGGACTAATCATGATATTCAGTATAAGCAAGATTTCAGTCAAATTATCTTGAACACCCCTTCCCACACCACACACAGTCATTATATTGAGGGATAGTTGAGTGTTTGTCGCTGATGGGGATAAAGAGAAGGCATATTTTGTACTTAAGTGTAACCTACAAACGTAAAGTGAATGGGCAACTTTGTAGAGGCTTGATCAAATCTGAGCTGCCCGGCCTACATAGGCCTACTATCAGTGTATGTGACATGGGGAAAAAGTGAAGCCCAGGGGGGGGGGGGGGCAGTTAAAAATCATCATGTGCCTCACAGAAGTAAACATATACAAGTGACCGAAAATGCCAGACTCATTTCCCCCATAGATGGCAGTGTTAGACTAAAGCGTACACCTGTACTGTTTCATAAATTCCATTATTCAGTCATAGATATCTTAATAATAACATTGTATAGTTGAAAACTTTTTATGCCTGCCTATTTATTTATCCTTCTGAACATCATTATACAAGACATATATAAAAAATCAACAATGTATTAAATCAGGCCTCCACAAAGTTACCGATTTCCTTTATGAACAATGATGTCTGCATTTTTCAAAACTGCAAATAAAGCAGACCGCAAGGGGATATTTACAATAAAATTGAAGTGAGGAGGACCTTCCATTGTCAGCATATTTTTAAAGTATATCCCTAAAGTATATCCCTTAAAGGAAACTTAAAGCAGAACATTCATTTCGGAAAATCTTGGGGTGTACGCCCCTGCCATCCTCTGCAATTTGGATTAGTCAATTCTGAAATTATGATCGGATTCATATCATCAAACAATGGGAATTGTGTGTATCATTTATTTTTATCTTACGTTTAAATTACGTCATGTTGGCATTTAATACTACTGTTATTACAAATTTATTACAAATCTATTTTATTACACACCATTTTAAATGTTAGCTTCTCTTTGAAAAAAAACCCCTACGAAATAACTGTTTCTTCCAGGTTCACAGTTTGATCAAAGTAAGCTTTTGTTTAAGGGTGTGTTTTTTTTTTCTGAGACCCACTGTTCATCAGCTCTTATATGTACTGCACAATCAATCTTTCCATATTATTTTCTTTCAAAATGCGATGGCATGACCTGAATAGCTTTAAGGATTTGTACTATTTGAAATTAACCGCGCAAATACCGTATAAGGCCTACATAAACCAACACGAGAGTAAAACATAGATGTAAATACGGGGGGGGGGGGGGGGGGTGGCGTAGCCTGGAGAATTCTAAATCAACGAATGAAGAGCTCGATTTTAAAAAATGCTAAATTGATTTTTAAAGATAAATATGTGCATCTCGGACATGAGAATCACTATGTCGCATGAAAGAATTTATAACAATAAAAAAAAAACCCGTTTCATTCCAAACGGAGATGAATCCACTATGTTCATGTAACATTTGCTCATTTAACCACATCCCCTAAAGCTATGCATTAAGCTTTTTACACATCTAGTGCGGCTACCGGTCTAGATCATTAGTACATTTTTTTGCTTTGATTCGGTTGATAAGATTAACTGAGTTTTAATATTATTATGAATTTATTTGAATTTAGCTCCTTTTGTAATGAAACAATAAAAATCCACTTTTTTAGAAAAGATAAGTAATGAAAGAAAAACAAATGAGAAAAAAATAATAAATAAACAAATAAACAGCTAGCAGAAAAGATGTAAAATGTTCTCTACAAGCAATATTATGTGTTTCTTCTTCAACTAAAATGATAATAGGTGTTTAAATGTGCGGAAAAAAGACAATCGACCAAGCTTTCATTCCAACAGGGGCTAAACACTCGGTCCAATGCACTTCAACTCAAGTGAGTTTCAATTTATCTCACACGTAAGTTATAATGTAATGTATAATTATATAGAAATAGTGAAACATCTGTCTGGCAAGTGGCATATATGAGGAAACGTATACAATCGACTTTTTCAAAACTTTTATTTTATTATCTATTTTAGTTGGGCAAGAAAAAACATAAATGCGAACAATTTTGAAAAAGGCATGTATGGACAATTGTTTATATACTTCCTTGTATATTGCATGAGCGTATGATTACGGTTATAACATTTTATATACGGGTAAAATCTATGGTTATTAAATTTTATGTATAGAATTAAGGTTTAACCTTCGATGTTGAAAGGCATGGACATAGGAATATGGTTATAACATTTTAAAGTTACGGGCATTGGTATAGGATTATGGTTATATATATTACGGGAATTGGTACACGATTATGGTTATAACTTTACATGTTAAATGCATACGTATATGATAATGGTTATAACCTTAAACGTTGAAGGCGTAGGTCAAGGATTAAAGTCGAAATCGTTTAAGTTAAGGGCATTGGTATAGGATTATGGTTAAAACCTCATATATTAAGGGCATGGGCATAGGATCATGGTAATAACGTTACCTTTAATCGTAAAAGCGTGGGTCAAGAGCAACAGTTATAACATTTTAAGTTAAAGGTAACGTACAGTTTTGATAAGCCCTCAGAAACTTTTCGTCAGATTTTATTTGATGTTGTTGATAAATAGCAAGGTAATATCAATACTAAAGCACTGTAAGGAGTTCACCTCCTGAAGTGGAATATCAAACAAAAGAGAGTCAGATAATTTTTGAGTAAGAAGACAGCAAAAACGCAGATTCCCTTTTTTTTTTGCTTGTCTGGGAGTTTAGGAATATTAAGAACCATAATCATAAAGAAGCTGATTACCTTCTTTTTCTTTTTCTTTTTTGTGGCTTGTCAGAAAAATTTCAGAATGATGTGCCCACTCCCTCACAAATTCATGGATCCGCCACTGCCTACCGTACGCAGTATGACAGTATGTTGCCAAGATCGTTTCTTACAGATATTTACAACAAAATCCACTGCAAATCATGGATGGAATACCGAATTATCTCCTACAAACATACTCTTCATTCAAGGAGAACAACATTAGATTAAAAGTTATTTAATACGTTTCATTCATATTTTTATTTTGCTGCCAAAACAGTACATAAACTTCAATGTTAAAGGCATAGGCGTAGGATTATGGTTATAACGCAATGTGTTAATGGTAGGTATATGATTAGGTTTATAACATTACATAATAAAGGCATGGGTATGTGATTGTGGCTATAACCTTACATATTAAGTGCCTGGGCAGGGGATTACGATTATAACCTTATCTTTATAACCTTACATGTTAAAGGCAATTATGTCAGATAACGATAACGATCATTTTTCCCTACACCCTCTCTCAAGTCCTTGGGCGTGAGTAGTAAATACGGCAATGCCTTGGGCACACTAGAAAAGAGTCGATATCATGATTAAAATCACGTGTACGAAGAATAACGAATGAAGTAAATGTATATCTGGACAACCTTTGCCACCAGCATATTCTTATTTGCAGCGAATGCCTTTGTCATGTTGGTGTAGTAGTGTAGTCAATTTGTGTATATTCTGTCTTAAAAACTTCAATGAAACAGAAAAAAAATCAAACATAGTCATTAATTTAAACATGAAAACAATAAGCATATCATTTTTGCCTAGATGTGGTAGATTTTGTTATTTATAAAATGGCGAAGCGTGCGTGACTTTGACTGAGTAGAAATAGGGAGATATATAAAAGAAAATCATTTTTTTTATCGAAATGCATGAAAATACCATTGATCTACTAACTTATTATATTTCTTTTCCATCCCCAACGTTTTACATTTTAGTATTCAACTAGTTGACACTAAAAAGATGGCTATGACGTCATATATTGTTACTCTTATGTTGCTCTCATTGGCCGCAGGTAAGTCCTCTCTTATTTTCATTATTTTGTTAACAGTTTTCATTAGTTCCAAATGTATTATATCATCACGACTATTACAATGCTACTACTACTTCTGCTGCTGCTGTAACAAACTGGTTTGCATGTGGGATTATATGTGACCTGTCACATCAAAATGAGACAGAAGTCGCTGGGCTAGAACTGGAGAAAAAGGGGAAAATCGTGAAAAATACCAAATTTTGGGAAATTATTATTCTTGATGTATTTGAATCTCCAACGTTTCATGAATGCCCTGTAACAACTTCTAGTCCTAAATATTACTGGAAGAGGTAGAAAAATCAGTTTTTCTGGGAGTGTTATTTTTTTGTCAATTCTTTAGAATTTGCGCACAATGAGCAAGAGCAATTGTATACACGCAAGGCCACGCCCCTAGCTAGGCGAGCCTTTCATTCATTGGATGTTCCAGGTCACGTGATATTTTAATGTATTTATGTCGTGGGCTAGACAGGCTCGTGCCTTCTCGCATGCCTACATGTATGAAAAAAGAAGACTTTAAAAAAGGATTTTAGATTTTCCCTTCCGCACTAAAACAAACGTAATGTAAAAAATCCAAGATAAGTGAACGATAGATCTATTCATGTTAGCCCTCTTTAACTGTTGTTAACACTGCGTGTTGTTTATAAGCTAGCAAAATACAGTAAATTATTACGTCAAGTCTAGAAAGCGTGATTCGTGGGGGGGGGGGGGATGAATAATCGTCAGGACATGAACTCCATGCACTTAAAGGGGAATTAACCTCAAAATATATATGTTCTTATATTCTATTCCTTTTTGTTGTCCTACGTAGTTTTGCATTAAAATATACGATATGGGTATAAATCAAGATTTTCTCAGCAAAATTTATCGTCTGCTAGCGATACCTGGGGACTGTCATTTTCTTGATGTCTACATAAAGATATTTTTAATTCGAATGCAAAATTGTCTTTCTTCCTGATACAAAATCCCATTTGAGATTTAAAATATTTAACAGGTATATACATATATTCTAATAAAGAAAATGTGTTTTATATTTCTTTGAAAATTACTATTTTACTCAAAAGAAATCTTGATACTATGACGTACGTGACGGAGCAAATTAATTCAAATTTATGGATGATAACTTTCCCGAGCGTCAATAGTGACAAATTATGCATTCCCCCTTTTTTAGATAATGGACTTTAATAGTCAGAATGCGTGTTGTATGAATTATGTTCTGCTCTGCCAGGCAAGCCCAGGAAATCGATTTCTATTTAGCAAAACCAGAGAATTTGTAAAGAAATCTATATATTTCAAATTTTAGAATGCATGTGTACACCTGTTGTGTATTTTCCATCATATATGGGGAGTTGTTTGTAATGAAGAGAAGCAACTCAGCTCTACGATCAAGAAAATGGCATACCCATGTCAAGTGATAGCAGAAGATACCGTGTGCTAGAATGTCTTGATTTAAACCCTTTTATGATATTTCATTTCTAAAGTGATACAGGCCAATGATTAAGATTATATTACACCTTTGAACGTAAGTACATTTATATTCTGGGGTTAGTTCTCCTTTAAGCACACCTTATAGGAAAGCTGCAACTGCAATTTGTATTGCTTGCAAGAAGAAAGAAAAATGTCAAACAAAAGATTTGTTTGTTGTAGCGTACTGGCTTTAAATGCTTCCTGGTCTTTATACTGTATCATTAGACATGTTAGAAAGCAACGAGAAAAGAAATTGGCTTTCAAAAAGAGGGCAACAACCAGGAAAGTATTGTGTCAAGTTTCACTTTGTGGGGGGGGGGGGGGGGGGATACAAAAGAGATTCAATAATTGCCATTTAAAACGCTGCAGGTATAGCTCGCATAATGAATATTATCAAACAAAAGTTCAGTTCACCAGGGCGCTATTTAAATGTATCCTGCTCTTTATATTGCATCATTACAGATCAAGAAGAAAACAAAATTGAGGTAAAATCATTGTATTGTATAACATTAATAATGCTTTCATGGGGAATATAAACTTGATACATCACACTAACAGCCTTTGGTATTTTTGACGATATATCATTTACATGTTCTTTCCAGGTAAGTTTTTCATCAATTACAACCCAAAAAAATCTAGTTTGCTCTACTCTTTTAATGCTATGATTGCCAATCTGAATTTCTATTACTGGATTATCTAAGGTTTTTATTTAAAAATCATATAAGAAGTATTTTTTTTCCAAATTAATTGTCACAAAGATTTGTTATAAACCACCTGTGAACAATCTGCAGTTCAGTATTTGCAATATAAACTGTTTCATTTATGTCCTGACCTGAAATAAATAAATGTCATCTGCAAAAATAAATGAATGAAAAATGTCATCATGAAAATTGTCATCATAAATCATGTAGAAAGCTTGGAGTTTTATTTGATTCTACAATGTCCATTCCGCTCAGATCCCAGCTCTTTGTAAATATGTCCCGTATCAGTTACGTAATTTAGGCATCATCCGCAAATATTTAACCCGCTCGGCCACCGAAAAAATAGTTCATGCCCTCATATCATCCCGGCTTGACTTTGGCAATGCACTTTTGTTTCAGCTGCCACAATCTCAACTTCAGAATCACAATCACAATCTCAGCTGCCACAATCACAAAATTACAAAATTCAGCAGCCCGTATTGTTACCCTTACCAGGCGTCATACTCGCATTACTCCTATTTTGTCTTCACTACGTTGGTTACCTGTCGAATCCCGCATTGTATTTAAATTATTATTACTTGTTTTTCACTGTATACATGGATCTGCCCCAGGGTACAATATTAATTTGTTGATGCCTTATAATCCTTCCAGACGCTTAAGATCATCTGATTCTAATTTGCTTGTTGTCCCGAAAACTAAGAAATCATGGGGGGGGATCGGTCATTTGCTCATGCTGGACCTTACCTGTGGAATAAATTGCCACAGGATATCCGTTATATGTCAGGTGTAGATTGCTTTAAATATGCCCTAAAAATCATTTGTTCAAAAAGTCTTTCCAGTACCGGTAGATTTACTTTCACACTGTTGTTGTTCCATTTTCGTGTATTTTTTGTGTACTTTTCCTCTCGGTTGTGCCTTGAGCACATTAGTCGTGTGGAGTTGGTGCATTACAAATACTCTATATTATTATTATTATTTATTATTATTAAAACAATCAGAAAACGGATCTACAATTTCCTGGTTGAATGTAAGTATATCTTTCCTGGAAATGTTAATTATTAAGCAATTCAAGCCCATTTTCCATAAAAGGTCTACTTTCATTCAACCAGGAAATTGTAGGTTTTTTTTCTAGTTGGCATTAAAGATGAAAAAAAATGGTGCATGAAGACAAAACGGAAGTCAACTTCGAAAGCGTCTTTCTCGAAAATATACTTTTCCAGAGAATAGTAATCGACAATGAAATCAAATTTGAAAAAATACGACTTCTGTCTCATTTTGACGTGACGGGTCACATATAGCCATCAGTTGTTTAGATAAGCCGATTAGCTTGTCATTAAAAAGGGTCATATGTCTTCATAAAAATGTTAAAATATTAGTTTTCAAGATTAATGAAATAGTGTCATATCATGATTAATAGTGTACCTTAACATCTGGTTTCCTTATAATATTAATATTTGATCAAATAAAATTAATCGTAATGACTTTTTCAAACCGACAAATATATGAAAAATAGCGTTTTAAAAAATCACCCTATCCAACTAGAATTAAAGTCGTATTGTCTAATGAGTTACTGATATATTTCAAAGATACTTTGAAACTAATGTATTCCCGATGTCATTGTCATCGTTTGGTTGCCAAATTATGTTTGTCTTGGTACGTTTATGAACATACAGGTACCCTGGCTATCGAGTGTTACAGTTGCTCCGGTAGGGCTTGTAATGATCCTTTCTTCCCTGGTGGTCCAGGCGTATCAAGCACATGTCCCACCTTTCTTGGTGTCTCCCTCCACGGCCAATGTGTGGTAAGAGTTTAGTACAGCTGTAATCAGAACTGACTTTTCACAATCATGCACATTACCAGAATTGTGGCACTGCACCAATTCGGTATAAATTAGAGATAAATATGAGTTCTGCTCATGCGATTAAACTGTGAAAGAAACAGTCTGGAAGCAATTGGGAAAGATTGGTTATAGGGCAGATAAGAATTGATGTATCCTGTAAAGATTTGGAATTACCAGAATGAGAAGAAGTTGACTCAATCCTGTTGAGAATCACATGCAAAACACAGAAATGTGTATGTGGCACTACACATACAATGTGGCATGAATGTTCTGTTTCTAGTCACATTTAGAATGTGAGGGAATTTGAAGAGCAATCCTTTGCATGGGAAATTTCTACTATGATAATCTTACTAACTGACATGAAGAGAAGGGGAAAGCTCACAAATTATACTTTTACCTTTCCGAGAACGCAAGCTTCTCTTTGAAATAAAGAGTAGGAATCAGCTTGTTGACACCGGGCAGCCTTGCATTAAAAACGGGCAACCTACCCTCCAAAATATCGTCTCAAGTACAATCACCAGTTTTCCAGTTGTGGCACTATTTATGCCCTTTCAGCATTCTACAAATTTTGTACTGATTAATTTTCAAAAGTTTATTGACTGTTATAAAGACAAAATTCCTTTACAGAAGCTAGTACTTTCATCTAAGAAACTCATCATGTAATCATTTAATGCCAAACTACATGTGCCCCGAGGAAAAAATAAAGAGAAATAGATCCTCAAATCGTAGATTGGGTGGCCTAGTCCCCGCATCTGGATCCGATAGAGCTGCTTTGGGAAGAACTGGTAGGAGGGTCCAGGAAAAATACCCAATAAGTTAGCCTCATCTGTGGGAGATTCTTCAGAAGGCATGGGAAGAAATTTCAAGTCACTACCTCCACAAGTTGACCAGCCGGATGTCCAGGATGTGCCATGCTCTGTTAGCTGCTAGCCGTTTTTTTTTTTATTGAAGTCTCTGTGAATCAAACATGATTGAATAAATCTTAAGAAAATAAAGAAACGTGCGCCTCATGACATATTAATATTTAGATTATGGCTATAACCTTACATATTAAGTGCCTGGGCAGGAGATTACGGTTATAACCTTATGTTTATAACCTTCCATGTTAAAGGCAATTATGTCAGATAACGATAACGATCATTTCAATACAGGTACACCCTAAGATAGGTGTGTACGTGTCAGTATGCTCGTATCTGTAAATAGTAGTCTAGGGTGTACTTGTATTATTTTGTTTAATAGTATTTATTGATTCATTCAGTTCAATAATACAAAATATAGTATATCTCAACAAGAAAATAAAGAAACGTGCGCCTCATGACTTATCAATATTTAGAATCATTCTTTCCCTGTAAGATTAACACAAAAGCAATTTTAACAATGATGAAAAAAAATAAACATGATTCCTAAATAAAAGAAGAAAAAAAAAGTTAAAAGTTATTGATGTGTTTCTATAATAAAAATACAAACAAGGGTCAAATTGTCTAGAATGTCGAAAGGTCGAAAAAGCTGGCGCAACTGACCGGACCAGTGGCCCCTTAATTCTGCTGGGGATGATATATATACATAAATATAAATATTTTTTAAAGCATAACTTCCTCATGACAGGATTGACAGAAAGTTGTTAAACTGGTGTCAACTTGAATTCCGATGTCCACTCTTCAATTTGATACCAAACTGACTAAAACTTGAATTAAAAATGATAAATAATTATTACAAATAGCAGAAACAAAAATAATAATAATAAATGTTAAAAACGTGTTTTGTTAATATGCACATATCTCTAAAACTATGTTATTTGTAGAAGAGGGTGGATATGTCTCCGCTGCAGCTTGTTTAAGGAGTGCAAGACAAAGTCTGGAATTGCCGCCGGTTCCTCTTGTTGTTGTTTTTGTGGTTGTGGCTGTGAGTGTTTTGTTTGTTATTGTTAACATCAACAGTATTGGACAATAATTATACGTATCTACGTTTAATTTTGTTATCATGATATTATGACGGAAAATATGACACAACATATTCATTACTGCACAATAGTGATGTGAGCAAATGTTTGTGGAATATTCATATTATCTCGCAAGTTTAACAAATTATATCGGTAATGTAACGGTAATGGTCGATACACACGAAGCGTCAAGTAACTGACGTAGGACTGTGTCAGAGAATTGCACCGTCTTTGACGCCACATGTAAGCGGGCACTTTACAAAAAAAGTTAATGTGAATAGTGCAAATGTTGCCTTTAATTGCTGACGTATGGGCATATTACCTTCATGGGGTTGATTATCGCAGGTAATAACGCAACCTTAAAGAATATAACCTGTGAGATTTCTCATTCTTTTTTTTTAAGTTTGAAAGAACATTATAGTAGAAATATCTCCTGCGAATGGTTGTTCTCCAAATGCCTTCATAATTGAAAAATAGCTGAAATGTTCGGGCGGAACATTCATGCCACATGTGTGTGCAGTCCCATATATCCATTCGGTGGCGGATCCATGAATTTGAAATGAGGTGGGGGCAGCGGCGAGGGAGCGGAGGGTGTGGATGATTCTAAAACATGAGAGTATACGCCCATATTCATGTAGACTGACCTTTCAAATTGCTCTCTTGCTCTTTTATCCGTTTAGAAAGCAGTTAGTGAAGATGGATCTGTGAAGCGTTCCTGTGCACCACTATGTATCCAAGCCTGTGTTATTGGCAAGTGTACGTACTGCTGCAATTCCGACCACTGCAATGGAGGCACTGCCATAGCAATCAGCTTCGTCACTATGAGCATTGCCCTGATGGCAGCATTCATTTTCTCCCGGCAATAAGCTTGTGATGGGAGCTTAAATACATGTACTCCGAATATAAGTGGAATGTGTTAAAAGTATATTTAAAAGAAACATACGTTATATTAAAGTTCTGGACTCTATAACAACATAGACATGCCTTTCTTAAACCGTACTGATAAATAAACACTAATTTAGTCATTTCAAGTTCTTGGTATGTCTTTTATTTCTGGTCAAGGTTAGTCTGTCTTACAACTGATAAGTACATGTAATATGTAGACTTATTGTTTGTTTATGGTCGTTATAAGTTGAACGTATTTCAGTTATACTTATGCATGAGTTGCTGTTTTTTTTCGTGGCTATGGGCGTGATAGCCTTCATTTTTCTTCAGACAATAGGCTGCACTACGTTATAAATTATGTCATCTGGGGATCGTACGTGTCCCACGACAAATACAACAAAACCAAAAAATATGTTTATAGCATGACAAACAGAAAGATAGTTATCAAAGCGTTAGTCTTTCCTGCAAAAGTATGTTTCTTCAACTCGTTACTTTATGTACTTGTAAATGTTTATTTTGCTTTATATCTTGTTTCTAATATAGTCGTGTGTTTGTTTGTTTTTTGTTTTTATTTTGTTTTGTTTTGTTTCGTTTTGTTTGTTTTTGTTTTTGTTTTGCTTTGTTTTGTTTGTTTGTTTGTGTGTTTTTTTAGGGGGGAGGGGTTAACGAGGAAGTTAACGTCTAATCACAAAGGCATGAAAATTCGAAAGTTGCTTATCAAAGCCTTATGAATTTAAATTGTTTAACTCGTTGCCTTTTTTTTTTGGGGGGGGGGGGGTAAAGAGCTTATATCTCTTTTAAAAATCTTATTCTGTTTGTTTGTTTTGACTGAGCCTTGAAATTAAACACAGAGGAGATCATGACAGCATATACAAATGTAGCAATGGATAAACGTTGTCTGAATCGGTGGCAGGGTATAGATGTAAACGTTTTTTTATAAGAGAATATAATTAACTCTAAAAAGACTGGGCTATTTTGGAGGTATTGAGGAGGGGGGGGGGCATGAATGCCCCTTCATATCTCGGCCCCGACATGACCGATCGCCGCGAAATTTTGCCTATTGTAAATTAATTTTCCAGTATCTTAGAAAAGCAGGGGAGTAATGATATAGGTCGGTAATTAGAAAATAAGTGAGCATCACCTTTTATAAATATGGGTAAAAGTTTTCCTACACTGTAAAAAATTGCTGTAGGAATTTACAGTAAATTACTGGCAACCGGCTGCACAGTAAATTACTGTATTTTTCACGGTATTGTACTGTTTTTCTACATTTAAACTGTAAAAAGCAGTATATAAGTGTAAAAAAGAGCATTTAATTGTAAATGATACAGTATTTTACTCTGCAGCCGGGTTGCCAGTAATTTACTGTACTTCCTACAGTAATTTTTTACAGTGTACTTTAAAATTTTTAGGGACTTTTCCTGACAAAAAGGAAAGATTACATATATGAACAAGTGGTTTAGCAATAAAATGTATAACATGTTTTATAATATACTGACTAATTCATTCAAAATCTCTGATTTTAGTTGAATTGAGTTGCTGAACAATATTAATTATTTTTGTTTCATTGGTTGGGTGAAAAAATATTGATTTGTCGCAGGGACATTGTAAATATGAACTAAAATGGCATTTAAGTTTCTGAATATGTTCAGATTTAATTTTTGTAGCAATACTAGAAAAATAAAAATTAAATTAGTTTACAATTAATTGACTATCACTTAACTTGTTCATACCTTTTAAAAAATAACTAGGATATTGACATTTTCTTTTCTTCCTTAATAAATTGTTAATAACTTCCCATACTCTAGACATATTATTTCTATTCCTCTGTAATAAATCACAATAATATTGTTTTTCTTACAGACTGTAGAATAGAGTTAAATTTATTTCTATATTTTTATATTTAAATTCACTGCTGTTGTTTCTTTTCTGACAAAATGTTGTATATAATCTATTCTTTTTATTAATACATTTTAAAAGTGAGGAAGTTACCCAAGGTTTGTTTTTTTTTCTTCATTTTACAAATTTTAAAATTAGAATCATAAATCATTTAAAATTTACTTTAAAATGAATCATAGGCTTCATCTACATCAGAAAAAGAAAAAAACATTGTTACATCCTAATACTGATAAATCTCTTTGAAATGATTTCAAACTTAAAGGATCTGTCTGTCTTATGTAAAAATCTGAAGATGTTTTGTGACATGGAATAACAGAAAGGTTGGTTATTTGAAAAATTGGTAAATGGTCTGTTATACCACTGTAAAAAATACCAGAGTGAATATCTTTAGTGCATACATTTGTTAAAATATTATCAATCAAAGTGACAGACTTCTTTGTTATTCTTGTAGGCTTGTCAATTAATGGGCGAAATGAGTTATTATATATAATATTTACAAAATCATTAATACATTGAAGTGAATTATAGTTAAGTAGATTAATGTTATAATCTCCCATTACAAAAACTGATTTATTTTCTATTGAAATTTCTTCAAGACATGTATTCATAATATCATTAAATTCATGAATGGGTTTATTAAGGTCTCTGTAAATTATACCAACAATGATATTTTTCTTGTTGTGTAGTATAATTTCAGTAAAAAGGGATTCAAACAATGGTAATGACATCAAGGTACAACATTTGATATTATACAACGAGAACAAAAACTGGGATATCATAAAATTGTGAAATATGCTACAGAGTTAGCAGACGGAAAAAGACGATTACGACAAGTTTAATTTTTTGGAGTTAACAAAGTTAATAAGTTAATAAAGCAGTGATTTTTAAAAAGTACAGACAAGAATAAACATTGATGATTAAATGATAATACATTCTAAAATCGTGTTAAATCAACAATTTAAAGGGCTAGGAGTGATATATTATTTTCAAATGTTGGATCTCACTGTCTATTATGCTTGAATTAAAAACAAAAAAGGCAATTTCACGGTAACGGAATCACAAATTTAAGATTTTTTGCTCACATTTTAGGGGTTTGTGGACTAATTTTGTAATTTGGTCCCCTTCCTCTCATTTAAAAATCTGCAGATGTACTCATTCTTTCACCTGAACTCTTTCATATCCAAAATGTTTCACTTACATTAATTGTATTGTAGTATATATATATATATATATATATACCATGGTAACGGAATTAGCAGAAAATGGTGGCATTTTTAAACCTCTCATTTCCATTTAATATCTTCTGAAATATAAAAGCCATTTATTCCAGATTCATGTTTGATTCTGCTTTCTGTTTATTCAACTTAATTCTGATAGGAAGAGATTGAAAAATAACATTACAGAATGATATTTAGTATTTGTTCTTTTTCCTACATAAGTCATCGGTATATTACATCTTCTGAAATTTACTAAGAAAACTAAAGGTTCTTCAATTTCCTGTAATCTTAAATGTTGATATTCCCCCCCCCCCCCCAGCCCTCCAAAAATCGCGATTTCTGGAAAAAAATCCACGGTATTGGATTATCATCAGGAACATACAAAATCATACAAAAGAGACAAATGTATGCACAATCAAGACATAATGGCTTGAGAAGTGATTTGAGAAATCATTGCAGTAATAATAATAATAATATTAATAATAAAAAATAAAACAATGTCAATAATGATGCAAATTATAAAAGAGAAATTATACAAAACTTTTGTTAAATGTATTTCTCAATTTCTGGTCTATAAATTTTACATTATAAACGTATAACACTTTTGCTTCTGTGTGTAGTTAGGCTATAAGGGCAAATTTTGCTTCGAAGTCAATGCTTAATTCAAGTCTTTTTTTAAAAATCAAACCCTCGACCTTCGACAATAAATTCCTATTATCAGTAGCGGATTGGGGGGGGGGGGGGGCGGATGCACCTACCAGAAAATTTAATCTGTCATGCTACAGATCTATCTAATGTATATGGAAAGAAAATTGCCACTCTAATTATTATGCCCAATGGCAGCCATTTTAAAACAACTTTAAAAAATGCACCTAAAAATATTATAATCACTTTCCTTCTTCTTCTTCTCTTCCTTATTCTTCTTCATACTTATGAGTCTAATTAATAGCAGATTCAGAATAATGATACAGGCAATAACCAAATGAAAATGAAGTTACTGCCAGATAGGTACAGTAAAGAAAATCATTCTAGGCTATTATGTAAACTGTTATAGAAGAATATTATGAAATTTAACGAATAGATGAAGAAGGGTGAGAAGTTTTGACATATTTCCAGTTACAATTTCATGTTTAACATGTGAGGAAAGACTCTCCCAAAATTAATAGTGGGGAATCTGTGAACTGCTGTTTGGTGAAGACGTTCGGTTCTTGCCCTGAGGTGTTGGAACAAAATGGTATGTTCAATCTGGCGTGGTCGTATGGCTACATTCCCCTCACCGCTTCACAACACACGATACCTTAACGAAGGAAATCAGGAGATATTTTCTCCTTGATTCGAAAGTAAAACATGCAAGGCTTTGGAGACGTTGTGAGTAAGGCATTTCTTGACGCATCTGATTTAAAAATCACTCGTGTTGCCCTCCGCGTGTTTTCTTGTGTATACATACCAGGATGGTACTCCATATTCCAGGATGGGCAACACGAGTGATTTGTACAAACTTAACAATGCTTGCTGGGACACGCCCCTCCCCACCATAGACATGAGACCAAGCATTCTATTTGCCTTCTCAATGACATGGTTAAATTGATCATCCCATGTCAGGCTGGAATTGAGTATAATTCCAAGGTACTTGATTGAGTGTATTTGTTCAATTGTGTTATTAGCAATGGTTTACTTTGTCTCCTCGAGATTTCTATTACGTGAGGAAAATCTGAGAACTTTGGTTTTGGTAGCATTAAGTTGCTCTATGTTAATGCAGCACCAGTTTACAATATGAGTTATGTCAGCTTTGAGTATTTGCATATAGGTCTCACTTCTAATTATGCAGTACAAAAAGCATGCATTGTGATTAGACAACATGGGTGATAACGAACAGGGTGAATAGCCGTGGCCGTAATACGCTTACCTGAGGTATTCCCGAGGTCACCTTTGACCAATCAGATCGTCATGCACGGTACTGGACATTATGTTCCCTCCCACAAACAAAGACCTAACCCACTCCCATACACTACCTTGAATGTTGTAAATTATTTAGGAGAAGACCATGGGGCATGCGATCAAAGGCATTGCTAAAATCCAAGAAAATAGCATCGATTTTAGTGGTGGGTGTTACGGGTGATATTGAGTATTTGTGTAACACACGATCGTTTAGAGGTAGATCCATGTTGTTTGGGGGAAAGTAGACCAAGAAATCAACATGTGTTACAATAGATCTGCCAGCAAAGGTTTCCATCATTTTGCAAGCAACAGAAGTGAGCGAAACTGGGCGATAATTGCGAAAATCAAAGGGATTGTCAGATTTATGAACAGGGATAGCAATTGACTGTTTCCATTGTGTGGGTAGTTGACCTAGCGAAATTAAAATTTGGAATATGAGTTGTAATACTATGGCTATAGCTGGGTCAGTTAGGGTCAAAATTTTCGATTATTGTGACACGGCGGACAAAAGCACCATTTTTGGTGTGAAGCTTCCTTAGGGTATATAAAATAATTTTAGTTGAGGAGCCCTCGCAAAATATGTCCGTAACCATGGCAACAGGCAAATATCCAAGATAACCGCCATTTATGCTGGTATTTGGCCACGTAAGACAAAATCCTATTTCGAGACGCCCAAAAGCAACATTTTCTGTGTGAAGCTTGCTTATATATAAAATGATTTTAGCTGAGGAGCCCTCTCGAAATAATTATGTCCGTAACCATGGCAACAGGCAAATATCCAAGATAACCGCTATTTATGCTGGTCTTCGGCCACTTAAGACAAAATCCTATTTCGTGACGCCCAAAAGCAGTATTTTTGGTGTGAAGCATGCTTAGGGTATATAAAATGATTTAGCCGAGGAGCCCTCTTGAAACATGTAGGTAACCATGGTAACATGCAAATATCCCATGATGACCGCCATTTTAAGCTGGTCTTCGGCCACGTGAGACAAAATCCTGTTTCATAACTTTTTAATTCATTTTATATTTCCACTCAAATCATGGAAGACCTCTATGTTTCAGTTTTAACCAAAGAAAAAACAAGAAAAAATAAATAGTTGCCGTGGCAATACTAATTTCATTCTCGCTGTCTTGGAAACGGCTTCCGGCATAGGGGTGCTGGTCTTCGGCCACATGCACAAACTCAATGGAGCATTCGCGCGCTGAGCAAAAGCAAGCGTCCCACGCCAAAACTTCTCACATACAATCCTGTCAAACACAAGCGCATCGATATCAAATGCTGACATTGCAATACATACGGAGCTATCGCGTGTGTCTCATACACTGAATATTAAATGACCGCAACGGTCCATCAGACGCTTTTGAGCTTGCCACACACGTAAAATCCCAGTCTATAACTGGGCTATAACTCTATATTTCTGGTAACCAAGGGGGTCCTTGTTGTAACACAGCTCAGTTTTAGGAACTATGTCGCCATGCGGACAACCCTACTCTACTCATGAGTAATCATTGTAGCTTTAAACAGAAATGGAATGTATCATATTTAGATATAAGGTATATGGGCCCAGCATATCCCTGAAATCTGAAATCAAACATAAAATCTATAACAGACGCCGTTCTGTTGAAATTGTAATTGTTCTGTAGCATCCGATTTCGCTAACAGAATGTAATACTGACACAATTGAAAAATATATATCTTTGTGGTTAATACGTGGTAATATATCTTTATGGTTAAATAATACAGACTACGGGAAGGCAGATAGTCACTATATCACAACGTTTATGCAAAAAAACAACATAATATAAACTTCTTCTTCTTCTTCTTCTTCTTTACATATCAAGTTTGGTTCTTGGACAGGTTTTATCTGAAAATTTTTGACTTAGATATTGACTTAGATAACCATAAACTATTCACAAGTTAATACAAAATTGAGGTCAGTCTCTTGCATATGCGTACGAGCACAATTTAGCGAGGGGGGGGGGGGGGGGGGGGGGCTGGTGGACTGATGACTGTTGCCGGAATATCAACTTTCTAGTTTTCAAACTAAGATAATTTACGATAGTAAAATAATGTTTTTCGCCATAAAAAAAACATTACATAAGATATGAAAATGAGATATTCGGGCACCTCGCTGCCCAAATATGAGTTGATGATTGCCCGAGTACAAACTTTGGAAATCCTTAGGGATAGGGTTGCGCCAAGCTCCAGGTTCCCCGCCCCAACTGCCTCATACCCTATGGTTTATTGGTGCTTTAAACACTAATCACACATGCGATATACATATATTATATGTGTAATAGTAACTTCAGTAAGGTATTATAATTTATACCTATCAATTATTCACTTCCGGTAGTGTGCAGTTATACATTAAATAATGATACACAGGGGGAGAGAGGTTTTCATGGGAAAATGAATAATCGCAGTCCTATTACATTAAAAAAAATATCTTTGCAAAATGACTAAAGTATTTAATTTATTAGATATGTGAGGAATACACATTATCTTTTTACAAGGAACCTATGTGTGTGTTTGGCTTAACTAACACTTTACCTGCCACCACAAATTCTCAGATGAATAGTATTTGCGCCAGTTGTGGGATCCACAAAATTATATGAGTGATTAACTGTCAGATGTTGGAAACCAGCTGTAGAAAGATAGTCGGACTCGTATGCCTTCCAACAATAGATCGCGGACTAGTACAACGTACAGCTGATGCATAAGCGCGTGCACACATATCGCGCGCACGTATACAGCACATGTTTTTTCAAGTGCAATGCTAATATTGAGAATCCTCACAGTTTCGAAAATGGGAGTCCTAGGTTAGGGTCTACATAATCCAGAGTCTTTATAATTCTAATTCCTAGCTAAGGGTTTGGGTTAGGGTTAGGGTTAGGGTTTAGGCTTAGGGTTAGGGTTAGGGTTAGGGTTAGGGTTTAGGCTTAGGGTTTAGGCTTATGGTTACGGTTTAGGGTTAGGGTTAGGGTTAGAGTCCTAGGGTCTACATATTCCAGGGTCTTCGGGTCAAGATAATCTAGAGTCCTATAGGGTCAAGATAATCTAGAGTCGTAGGGTCTAATTTTAATAGAATTATGAGTCCTAAGTAGTAAGTACAGTCTTGGGGTAGGTTAGGGATTGGGGTTGGTAAGTGATATTTTAAGTAAGATCTTTAGCAAATTAAAAAACAATAATCCATAAAATAAATAAAGCACTTTATAACTTTTAATCTTCCAATGGAATATGTTTCGTAATATTTTTATTTAAATGTCATGAAAACAAGACTACATACAGCATCGATTTCATGTATGCATTTACACCATGCAACGTTACATACTCATGTAACTCTATGTACTAGTTCACTCTCAACCACTGACCTCTACTCACAGAAATCGGAAGAGCGCCATCTGCTGTTATAAATAAACAACTCTTCACTCTCCGTGAGGAGATTGATGACGATTCAAATTGTTCATGGAAAACGGCAATGAACAGAAATTCTGTCAGATCCAAGAAAAGGGCAACGGTTAGAAGCAATAGCGATGGTATGTTAAATACTGTAACGAGATTTGTATTTGTCTAAAATGGGCAGAATATAGTCCTTATTCTGGTGGAAGTCCCAAAATAAATCCCCGTTATATTTGTAGTTTGTCTAGGATGACCGAGAGTCAGGGAGAGAGAGCACACATCACACCGAGATTAAATTTAACAAGTTTATTATGGTGAACTCAACACATTTACAAGGTAGAAAGAATCACTGGAGAGAATGCCTTGCTTAGCAGAGAGGCGGCTAAAGCACACTCTCTGATCTGACAGTCTTCCCTGGTCTTCCCACCTAAAGTGTGAGGTCTGTCTTAAATACCCCCTTCAAACAAGCTGCTCTACCAGAGAGAGAGAGAGAGATATGAAGGTCGTAAGAAGGACACTTATCGCACAGCAGAGAATATAGCGAGAAGGACGTCATTGAGCACAAAGAGCTCAAAGTCACAGAGAGAGAGGGATACAAGGACAGGAGAAAGTCACATTGTAGACGCAAGCTTGAATGTTTGAATGACAGCGCAAAGTTGGAACAGGAGTCTGAGCAGTGAGGAGAGATAGAGCGAAAGTTCTGAAAGACAAGGCAAAGTCAAAATAAGGAAAGCACAGAGTAGAAAAAGTCTGACCTTGTGAAGGTCGAAAACAGAGGAGAAGAAGCGAGTATGAGTAACCTTGTGAGTTGTGAAAGTCAGAAGTACATAGCAAAAGGAGTGAAGAGAGTATGAGATGGGCCTCGCTAAATTTACAACGACGTTAGCAAGGCATTCTGTACATAGACCAGTGCAATAATTATGATTTGTTTCTATACTCACTAAATCATTGAAAACAATAAAAACACATTATAACTTCAAATATCATCAGCAAAAACGCGTGACACTATCCTCCCCCTACGGAAAGATCTCGCTGTCCCCAGCGATGAAGAGGAGAATGAAGAAAAAGAAAGAAGAACAGACAAGAAGGATGAGTAAAAGGGTAGAAAAGAGAGGGGGCAAAAATAGCGAAGATATATATATACACTCAATATGAATACAGCACAGAATGTTACAATTGAATATACAACAGCAATAAACACAAAACACTTAAAATCAAATGCCTTACATTTTTACACAAGCAACTAATTCGACTATCGGGAATACAAAGCATCATAAAGACATGAATAGCATAATAAACAAGTAAATTGACAATCAAGGAAAAAGGAAAATCGAGAACGGACGAATGGAAGTGAGAAAGAAGAGAGATGGAGACAGCTAGACAACGTGGCAGCGAGAGATGATAACGGGGCGGAAAGAGAGAGGTAAAGAGGGATCGAAAGAGAAGAGAGAGAGAGAGAGAGAGAAAGAACGGCTGTGATCAAAAAGAGTCTATATACACACTAACAAGTGTAAGGCTGTTCCCTACAGTAAACAAGGCGGAGATAACATGACAACATTGTACGCATTATATACATCACTACAAAATCCAGGGTGTGGTGGAGAAAAATTTTTTTTGAAAGAAAACAGACAGAGAAGCAAAAGCGCATGAGAGAGAGAAAAAAAAACATCCGTCACGAGCGAATAGCCAGAAAAGAGAAAAAGAAGAAGAAGAAAAAAAAAAAAAACCCTTGACATTCACCCCAAACAACAATAACAAGCAATGAACCAAAGATAAAAATGGTACAACAATACTAAAACTGCTATGTTTTGACTACTTCGAATACAAACACACATGAAAGTTATTGTGTTTGCAAAGTAAATGTATCAAGTCCCTAAATGATGTATATTGTTAATATTTGTAATGACAGCATATTCCGGTCTCTGTATATAACACTCCATTATGAGAGCCCATTAAATTTGACCCAAATGTCATGTGTCACTAGTATGACCTACACTACCGTGATGATGACCAGCCGATTGTTAGGCTGTGTCTATATAAAGTGAGAGCTCTGAATAAAATGGACACTTGTATGCCCAAAACCCATACAGTCGACATCTTACTCTTTGTAATTTTTAAGAGTATACAAAATTGGCGACGAGGATAAAACTTCAATCATGGCTCAACGCATGGATGTACCACCGCCTCCACAGTTTGTCATCTCATCGAGAGCATCCACTGCGTGGTCGAAGTGGATGAGGAGATTTACCTATTACATTGAAGCTGCAAATATCGCTTCTGCTGAACAAAAAAAAGCCTTACTGATGCATATAGCAGGACCAGACGTCCAGGACATCTTTGAAACGCTGGATGTGCCGAGACCGACGGAGTCCCAGACGGTGTACGACACGGCTGTCTCGGTGTTGCAGGCTTATTTTGATCCAGCTCCTAACGTCGCGTTCGAACGACACCAATTTCGACAGGCGGCCCAGCGACCCGACGAATCTGTGGATGACTTTTGTACCCGGTTAAAATCTTTAGCATCATCGTGTGCTTTTGTGGGCAACTCAATGAACGACCACGTACCGGACCAGTTCATTGATAAATGTGCGTCGTCATCGCTCAGGCGTCGCTTACTTCGAGAGACTAATCTGACTCTTAAGTCTCTCCTCGACATCGCTCGGGCTAGCGAGGCAGCGGCAAAGCAAGCAGCTGTCATGGAAGGAAAAGGAGTGGGCACTTATCGGGAGGAGACTTCAAATGCAGTCTATAACAGCGGTTCTCGCCGTCCTCCTAGCAGATTTCAAAAAGACAGACACGAAAAATCAGGAGCTAAGCATGCTCAGGACCGAGCATGTTGGAATTGTGCGTCGAAAAATCATGTGTCCAACGAAGCTACATGCCCTGCAAGAGGACAAAAATGCAACAAATGTGGTAAAATCGGACATTATGCTCGTGTTTGCAGAAGCTCAAAGCCGAGCTCAAAACCTTTTCGACCACGCCCAGATGCAGTTCGTACAGTGGAAGACGAGCAACGGTACTCGGGCCCTTCAGATGACGAGTACAATTTTCAAGTTCAATCTGCCAACGGTGTCCTCACTCGAGCGAGCGTGGAATTAGACAACCACCACATATCCATGATCGTTGACTCAGGAGCTACTACAAATATTATTGACGCAGTGACTTGGGATAGGATGAGAGGCCGTGATCAACGATTACGGTTGACCCCATGTCATGTTCGCTTATTTGGATATGGATCCAAGCAACCATTGCCTGTGAAAGGAGAGTTTTCAGGTACTATAAGTTCGAAACAAACTGAGAAATCGATCAGTGTCAAAGTCGTTGTCGTCGAGGGGGATAGTGGCTGCCTCCTCGGGAAAGAAACCGCCATATCACTTGGGCTCCTCACACTTCATGCTGACCCAGTTAACAATGTAAGTGTTCATGATACAGATAGCACATCTATCACATATAAACAAAGTCTAGTAGACAGATATCCAGAAGTTTTCGACGGTCTCGGAAAATTAACAGGCTATGCAGTGAAAATACATGTGAACGAGGACGTTCAGCCTGTTGCGCAACCACCCCGCAGAATACCATTTCATCTGCGGAAGAAGGTGGACGAGAAGCTACAAGAGCTACAGAAATTCGACATCATCGAGCCGGTCAACGAGGCAACGACCTGGGCCAGCCCCCTAGTGGTGGTTCCCAAGTCGAATGGGGAAGTTCGTGTTTGCGTCGATATGAGGCGAGCGAATGAAGCAGTCATCCGTGAGAGACATCCAATTCCGACACTCGACGAGACATTAGAGGCATTAAATGGACCTGCCGTCTTCTCTAAACTCGACCTAAAATGGGGATACCACCAGGTCGAGCTCGAGGAAAGCTCTCGCAACATCACGACGTTTGTGACGCATAACGGCATCATGCGTTACAAAAGGCTCATATTCGGTCTTTCCTCGGCAAGTGAAATATACCAATATGCCATGCAGCAGGCGTTGCATGGGTTGGAAGGTGTGCGGAATATATCAGACGACATTATAGTGTTCGGAAAAGACGACGAGGAGCACGATCGTCGCCTGGAGGCAACCCTTTCTCGACTAAAGGAGAGAGGTCTAACCCTAAACAAGGAAAAATGCATGATCAAAGCTCGTAGTCTGAAGTTCTTTGGTTTTGTCATCACAGGCAAAGGATTAGCACCGGATTACAACAAGGTTGACGCTATTCGCAATGCACCGACACCGACATCGGTAAGCGAGGTCCGATCGTTTCTCGGATTAGTGAATTATTGTGGTCGTTTTATACAGAACCTAGCCAGAATATCGGAGCCTCTCAGAGAGCTGACTCGCGGGAATGTGGTCTGGAAGTGGACGCCATCACAGCAAGCCTCATTTGATAAGCTGAAAGAGGCACTAACGAGTGACCAAGTGATGTCACACTTCGTAACGGGCGCCCAGACCGAGCTTCGTGTCGACGCCAGCCCTGTAGGCTTAGGGGCGATCCTGCTACAAACGAGCGACGGAGAGACCCGCCCTATAGCGTACGCGAGTCGCACTCTAACGGATGTTGAGCGCAGATATTCGCAAACAGAAAAGGAA
Organism: Heliocidaris erythrogramma; assembly: GCA_025617745.1. NCBI lineage: Eukaryota > Metazoa > Echinodermata > Echinoidea > Camarodonta > Echinometridae > Heliocidaris > Heliocidaris erythrogramma. The sequence goes on from CM046864.1 coordinate 6,931,328, forward strand.
GCTCTCGCAGTTGTATGGGGTTGTGAACGCTTTCACCTGTATCTCTGTGGTACCGACTTCGATCTTCTCACTGACCACAAACCCCTCCAATACCTCTACACAGCTAGAGGAAAACCACACGCTAGGATCGAGCGTTGGGTGCTACGGTTACAGCAGTACAATTATCGAATAAAGCACATGCCCGGCAAAACTAATCCAGCTGATGTTTTGTCACGACTACCGATCGCTAATCAACGACCGCGAGAACGAGCTATTGCGGAGGAATACATAGACTCAATTATAACACATGCGATCCCCAGAGCAATGACACAAGATGAAATTCGCGAGGCCTCAGTGAACGATTCAGAACTTCAGGAAGTCATGGTTTCGCTGAGAACTGGACGGTGGTCGAATGCCGAATCGTTGCTTAAGTATAAGCAAGTGAAGGACAAGCTCTCCTACAAGAACGACATTCTTCTGCACGGATCGCGAATAGTGATACCTCGCGAGCTACGTGCACGAACTCTCGACATCGCCCACGAGTCCCATCAAGGAATTGTTCGTCTCAAACAAGCTTTGAGAAGTAAGGTGTGGTGGCCAGGTATGGACGCTGAAGCTGAGGTACTGGTCAAATCATGCAGGGCCTGCCAAACCGAGTCACCACCACCCCGTCCGTTACCCTTATCCCCTTCTCCGATGCCATCTGGTCCATGGAGTACGATCCACGTCGATCTTTGCGGACCACTTCCCACGGGAGAGTCACTGCTTGTGGTCGTCGATGCCGCGACAAGATGGCCAGAAGTAGAAGTAATGCGGTCTACTACTTCTACTGCCATCATCGGAAAGCTTGACCATATCTTTTCGCAGCATGGGTATCCCAACACGTTGGTTTCTGACAACGGTCCACAATTTATATCGGAGGAATTTGTAGCGTATCTGCAAACAGCGGCGATCGATCATCGTCGAGTAACGCCGTATTACCCGCAAGCGAACGCAACTGTGGAAAGGTTCAACTCCACGCTAATGAAAGCAATTAGAGCGGCCATACAGGGCGGCAGGAATTGGAGATCTGCCCTTCCCGCTATTTTGCTTTCATATCGCACAACGCCCCACCCAGCAACACATGAAACGCCCGCTAAACTACTCCTAAATCGTGAGCTGAGAACGAAGCTCCCCTCGAACAACAAACCGAAAGTGGCGACCGCGTTTCGAAATGCAAAGAAAGCAGATGCTGTGTACAAACGAAAAATGAAAGAGTACACCGACCTCAGAGTACATGCGAAACAAAGCGACATAAAAAAGGGTGATTATGTAATCGTGTTGCGACAACATCGACGTAACAAAACCGACAGCAGATATGATCCAGCACCTTGGAAAGTTGTAAAAAGAAAGGGTGGAAGTGTAACCATTGAAAGAAATGGAATGACATCCATGAGGAATGTATCACATGTAAGAAAATATGCAGGAAGTTATGAGAAAGAAAGCGAAATAGAAAGCGATCTTCAAGATGATTTTCAGTCATCTCATACAGATCAACAGCAGCAGCAAACAGAGCGACGTTCATCTCGCATGAAACGTCAACCACAACGCCTGACATACTTTGAAAGAGGAGTATCAATATAAATAAGAAAAGTCTCTGTGACTGTAAATAACTGTAAATAACATCATATCCATGAAGGCATTTGAACTTTGGTTGAAAAAAAAAAAGGAAAAAAAGTAGACTCAGTAAACATTTCAACATTTATTCAATTATGTTATACATGTTATTCCTTTCCAGACATGCCTGATCTTTCACTGTTCTCAAATTTCCTCTCTATATCTTTTCTATCTCTTGTTTCATACTGTACTATTTTCATATTTGTAGGAATAGTTTGTGTTTGATGATGTGTTTGATGAACTGTACTCTTGCTTATCCGATTTATACCTATATCCCAAATGAATGTATCCTTGCTTGTAAATACCCGGTAACGCTACTATGGTTACACTATGCTATATTATCTTTTTTGTTTTCGATGAGAGAAACTCATATGTCCAGTTGGTGCTTTGTTTATTTTGAAATGTATGATAGGGTGTAGGGGCCTAGAAAATGAAAATTGAATATACACACGTGCGGCTAAAACAAACCTTTATTGTAATTCATTCGGGAGCATGAAAGTTCTTGTTTCACTTGATCAAATTTATGGTTTCAACACAACGAAGACACAATGTTGCTCTTGGTTCTCCCAATGAGATCATAATAATATTTTGAAGTAAATGACGTCACATGTACATTTAGGTGACATTGTGTGGTCAAATCTTATCAAAAGTCAATGCTGTACTTATGCATGTGTGTTTAGCTTATCGTGATCACTATGTTTCTGGTTAAATACCACTGGGTTGATAAAACTCTTTGGAATCGATTGAGGGCCAGGTTCTCAAGTTGCGTGTCCTTTTCAATTACATTTTAACTAGAGTAAATTTATTTGATAGCAATTAGTTGCTCTTGTTCAGTGTTTCTATAAACGTATTTCAAGCTAAGCTCTGTGATTATCATTATTAACCTTCTATTAATCTCTATAGTATTCGACAAGTTAATAGTTTTATTTCTTGGTGGTTATTCAGGAATGTTTAGAAACTTAGAAGCTCTTATATTGCATAGCAGAGCTTGGATAATATGTATTTACATGTATACCTCATTTGTAAGGCATGAAACATTTTGTAGTTGACTTTGAATGATTTAGCTATTGTGTGTGCATTTTATAACCTTTTAAAGCTAATCTGTTTCTAGGGAGTTGTTATTATTCTCAAACAGGTAATTATAATTCTATGAAATTCGGCTTTCAAGTTAATCTGTTTTACAGGTGGTCAAGTTCCAGTTCTTTAATTTTCCCGTTCTTTAATTTACTCCCAACAGTCTGTAATTTTTGCAAGTGTAAAGAAATGCATAATTTCTTTAGTTTTGTCATAAGGTATGATTTTCAATCTCAAGAAAGGGAGGGATATTGTGTTTGCAAAGTAAATGTATCAAGTCCCTAAATGATGTATATTGTTAATATTTGTAATGACAGCATATTCCGGTCTCTGTATATAACACTCCATTATGAGAGCCCATTAAATTTGACCCAAATGTCATGTGTCACTAGTATGACCTACACTACCGTGATGATGACCAGCCGATTGTTAGGCTGTGTCTATATAAAGTGAGAGCTCTGAATAAAATGGACACTTGTATGCCCAAAACCCATACAGTCGACATCTTACTCTTTGTCATTTTTAAGAGTATACAAAAAAAGTCACTTATTAGTAGTTTTATGTCTCCTTGTAAAGTTACAACTCGAGAACACCGCGCAGAAAAAAAAATATTGAAACATGCATAAATAACTCAAGAAGAGAGGAAAAAAACTGATCCCAAGCAATCAAATTTCACCTGAAATAATTGTTGTTGTTTTTTTAAAGATCTGTCAAGGAAAAGCTAAATAAAGAACCCATAATGTACTAAAACAATTGAAAATAAGGCTGCGCTCAGTAATGATTGAAAACAAAGTATGAAAAGTTAGGGCGACGCCCTTATAGGTAATTTGGCAGAAGTTAAAATAGCAACCGGTGACTGTAGTTGGAATTATCATAAATACATCTGAAAGAACGATCATAATTGTGATAACTTCACTACTAAATAAACACATGGTATATACAATTGTACATCATCAAAGCAAAAGTAAACGCAATAGATGAAAATTAAGAGAGAGAGGTAGAAGAGAGAGCGAAAAAGATAGAAGGTTGGAGAGGAAGAACAGAAATTACAGCAGAAAGCGAATGAAAGAAGAAAAAAAAACATTTCAAGAAATATAACAATTAAATGAACAAAATCACCAGATCAACTGGATGATCATAAAAAGGAGAAAACCAACATGCAGCACTTAACTCGCCGATATTAAACTGAAACTGAATTATGGATGCACTTGTCGCATAAAGGCACTTAATGTCCACAAAACTATAGTTCTGGGAAAGTTATTTTTCGTCAGTCAAAAGTTCATTTAGGAGCGATGATGCCCGATGTATCTTCTTCTTTTGTTTGCCCAGTAATGAAGCCAGATGATTTACCCCTTCTGTGAAATTAGATTGTATGTGTTCAGCATATGTCCGTGAGGAATCCTCCCTCCCCTCTACTATCTCGGTGAGGCTATTCAAACTGGTCTGCATCTTTTTGACGTCTGCCCTCAATTCAGTAATCTGTAGAGAAAGTCGTGCTTCCATACCGGAGATCGCTTCCAATATTTTGTTCTCGGTCTCAGTTTCTGTTTTCCGTGCATGTTTTTTACGTTTTGGCAGCTTCTGTCCACTTGGAAGGGGCGATGGGTTAAATGAGTTGGTTGCCCCCGACTCCCCCACGACGGCACGTAAGTCCGGAGTTGTGACTGGGATCACCGACCCCGCATTTGAAATGGGAGAGTAGGCTTCGTCCATTAGGGGCGTATCTCGAGGTGGAAACTGTAAAGCCGGGAATCCCCCAAAATAACTGAGATCAGTAGACATTGTGTATGGAGATCGTTCAATAAAATAATATATTATGAGGGTAATTCAACCACCAAGTCGATGATATAGCCTAGGGCGACAACGTGAAGATACAGTCAGGTGGTAATTTAAAATGTAATGCAAACAGAAAGTTCTCTAGAAAAGCAAACAGGTCCGCCTTTGATGATAGAATGGAGGAGAAGTAACAGTCTACAGGCCAGAACAAATTTCAGATTTACGTTGAAGTGACAAGTTTATGGAGTGGGTTATCTATGCTAATTTAGTATCCAAACCTGTCGGGTGTTTGTGGTTTTCTAGTCGACCGGCGAGGGGCGGAAGTGTCTCTCAGGCTAGTCTGTGTACCAGTAGTACAAGTATTCGAGAAAGAAAGATTATAGCGAACTTTCTTAGATTGTTCTTTTACCCATTGTGGAATGTCATTACTTTTGAATGGTTTGAGACGATCATGATGAAGAACTTTAACTTTCCCCTTTTGTTGAGCTCTAATTTCAAACACTAAGTCACTCAGTTTTCTTGTGACCAGATTTGAGTTTTGGGGAAAGCCCTTTCTGTTTAGTAGTGTCTAAATAGTAGACTAAATCCCCTGGGTTGTAAGTGTTTACTGACAGCCTGACGTCATAGTCTTTCTTTTGCCTCTGAGTTGCTGAAGCAAGATGTTCACGAGCGATGACGTACGCTTCTGTCATCGTTGAGGCGATGTCGGCGGCGTATTCATCATAGTTGTGGTCATCGACTTCGGGCTTATCCACACCAAGTGTGATTTCAATGGGGGTTCTCACCTCACGCCCCAGCATGAGAAAGTTCGGTGAAAATCCGGTAGTCTCATGGGTGGTGCTACGGTAGGCAGCTGTTAAGAGTGACAAATTCATATCCCAGTTATCCTGCTTTTTGTCAACATAAGCAGAAATCATATTAACAAGTGTCTGATTGAACCTTTCAATCATGCCATTAGATGACGGGTGGTACGGTGTAGTTCTTGTCTTAGTTATTTCAAGTAGTTGACACATGTGCTGGAATAGGTGTGACTCGAATGTCCTACCTTGGTCAGAATGTATTTCCAAAGGTATGCCCAATCTAGCAATGAATTCCCTAACAACAATGTTGGTGACAGTACAAGCTGATTGATCTGGAATCCCATAAGCCTCGATCCATTTGGTAAACATATCTCCCACTACCAAAACATAGCGGTTGCCTTGGTTACTGACGGGGAATGGTCCCATGATGTCGAGAGCGATGCGATCCATTGGAAATCCAGAGTTATATTCACCAAGAGGGGCCCTTGGTTTCGATGTCGGACGTTTGCGGGCACCACATGTTACACAGTTACCGATGTAAAGTTTTACAGATTCTCTCATGTTCAACCAGTAAAATCTGTTCTGGATTCTACTGAAAGTTTTCTTTACTCCGAGATGTCCAGATAGTATAGACTTGTGATTAGATTCTAGGATCTGATCACGCAAGGCGAAAGGGACGACGAGCTGCTTAGTAGTCGTTAATTTATTGTTAGTAACATGTCGCTTGTAGAGAATACCGTCAGTTAATTCAAGCTGGGTCCATAAGAGCCATAAATTCCTCACAGCTGGGCCCTTGTCATGAACTAAAGCTCGAGCAGGTCTCTCACGAGACTCCGAAATCCATTGGTAGATGATTCCGACGTCGGGGTCGTCACGTTGCATTTTCATTAAAGTTCCTCGGTCAAAGCCGTTGGGTAAGATTTCCTGTAGCCCGGAGTTCCCTCCAGCGACGGCACCTGTGTCAGAGGCGCAGGGCAGGTTATCATCCGTCCCGACATTGACCGCTGAATGTTTATTTCTCGCCTTCCTTCTCGATGTCGACGCATTTCTCACCACTGAAACACTAACTGGGGATGGCCAATTCCCTCTCTGTATCACAACGAATGCATCTCTCACATAATGTAATCCTCTAATTCCTAATACAAAAATATATACGATACAATCCAAAATATTCCTCGGAAGTCGACAAAACATCTTAGCAACGAGTCCGACCACGACCAGCATCATGACGATGATGTTGCAGAGTCGATTTGTTGGGCTTGAGTCCTTCTTTGATTTCAATGACGGTGTCTGGCTACTATTGCCGCTTACTGATTTCAGGCGTGTTCTCTGTACTTTCCTGGGCGTAACAGCAACGACATCGTCGTCCTCGTCAAAGAACTGTGACCAGGCCATGTGTCGTTTCAGACATGTTGTGCATCCACCGCATGGTAATTGTTCAATGATAGTCTCCTTGTCATAGCAGTCACACGATTCTGGATCACATGGTATTCGAGACATTGCGTCAGCATTACCATGATATCTTCCAGCACGATGTTCGATGTCGAAATCGAACTGACTGAGAATCTCGATCCAACGGGCAAGCTGGTCCGTAGGTTCGCGAAAAGACATAATCCATCTTAGGGAAGAATGATCCGTGCGTATAAGAAATTTTCTTCCAAGTAGGTAATGTCGAAAATGACGCACAAATGAGACGACTGCCAGCAATTCCCGTCGAGTAGTACAATATCGACGTTGGGTTTTTGTCAATGTCCGGCTAGCGAAAGCGACTGGTCTCTCAACCTCTCGTTGGGTGACGTCATCCCACTGGAGTTGAGACAAGACCGCGCCTATTCCCGAAGACGATGCATCGGCGTCAAGGATGAACATACCGTGGTCGTTGGGGTAGGCCATTACATTGTCGCTTATCAGTACACTCTTCAATTGGTCGAAGGCCGATTGGCAGGAGTCGTTCCACTCGAATTTACTAGACTTTTCGAGTAGTTTGTTCAAAGGAGCCGCTATCGTCGAAAATCCGCGAATGAATCGACGATAGTAGGAACACAACCCGAGGAAGGAACGGACATCGCCTATCGATGTCGGTGTCGGCCACCTTTGCACTTGTCCAACCTTTCCCGGGTCGGGCCTAATCCCGGACGCGCTGACGTTATGGCCAAGATAAGAGACTTCCGTTTGGAAAAGATGACACTTACTCGGCTTTAGCTTAAGTCCTGCTCGTCCAAGGCGTCCAAGAACCTCGTCGAGACGGTTGATGTGCTCCTCAACAGTCGAGCTCATAACAATGACGTCGTCGAGATACAAAATCAAAGTTCGCCACTGAAGCCCTTTCATAATAAGTTCCATTGCACGCTCAAATGTACTTGGAGCATTACATAATCCGAATGGCATAGTGATGTATTCATAGTGTCCAGTCCGTGTACTGAATGCAGTTTTGTGGCGATCTTCCTCTTTAAGTTCTATCTGCCAATAGCCTGATTGCAAGTCCAAAGTTGAGAAAATTTTTGAACCTCCTAAGCAGTCCAAACAGTCTTCTATGCGAGGCAGTGGATAGGCATCCTTTCTCGTGACGTCATTAAGTTTCCGATAGTCAACACAGGGCCGGGTCGTGCCATCACGCTTTCTGACATACACAAGTGGGCTCGACCACGCACTCGTCGATTCGCGGATGATGCCCGTTTTGAGTTGTGTTTCAATGATCCTCTCCTCCTCATCTATGAAGGCTCGAGGTGGGCGACGAGGTCGTTGCTTGATTGGAGCTGCCTCTCCGGTGTCAATGCTATGTTGAACTATGGAGGTTCGCCCAACATCAGTAGAAGAAGACGCAAACGTAGATGAATGTTTATCCAGTAAGGCAAATAGTTGATCCTGAGCATGTGGGTCTAGTCCATCACAAGATCTCTGATATAATGATTTCAAATCATCTGACCAGCACTTTTGCGAAACCTCTTTACTCGAGTTGGATTTTACTGTGCGAATGCTGGGGTTAGAACTCTTGCTTGCATCAATATTACAAACATCATACACATCACTAATTAATTCCATAGCAGCAATCCGCATTCCAGCAAGGATATTAACTTCTTCACTAGATATGTTAACAACACGCACAGGTATATCAATATCGCTCCGAGTTACATCAATGAGGCAAGCCGCGACATGAAGATCCTTTATATTCCACTCGTGAGGGGTTGGCTCAATAATAGCATGTAACTGAGAACCAAAATCACAATTATCTATCTTTCCTGGTACAATGAACTCTGAATTGGGAGGCACCACGACATCATGTTTTACATAAACTGCACTAACAGAGCACCTCTGAATTTCAATTGGAATCAGAAGGTTATTAATGCGAAGACCACGCCTGGCTTCTAGAACACAATCAAAGTGATGCATGAAATCAAGGCCAAGCAACCCTTCATCACCTATATCTGCAATGTACACATTCCAAATAAAATCTTTAGAACCAATATTCACAGTTGCTTGAATAATTCCATGTACAGTTAGAATTCCCTTATCTGCCGTCTGGAGCTGAACATGATCCGATAAGGAGATTAATTCCGGGCGATCTTCCGCTTGCATTTGTTCATAAAGTTTTGTTGAAATAACTGTCACTGCCGCCCCAGAATCGACCAAAAGTTTGCACGGGGCCCCATTCACATTAGCCGAAATATACGCTGTTATTCCGTTCGACTCGTCAATTCGAATTATTCTGGGGCCTGATCCAACTTCATGGGCTTCGACCTGGTCGATGGGGTCGGCCCTGCTCAGTTTCCCGAAATATTGTCAACTGCTGGTTCCGATCCCTGCGGCTGGAATGGAAGAGGCTGTTGCCATTGTGGGGGTAGCGGGGGTTGTTGCTGCGGTGGTTGCGGCTGGAATGAAGGAGGTTGCTGCCATTGTGGGGGTAGCGGGGGTTGTTGCTGCGGTACCCAGTTCGGTTGGCTGCTACGGAGATAATGTTGGGGCATATAAGATCGATTGTCACCTTGTGGTGGCATTTTACAGTTACGGGCAAGATGACCCAGTGTTTGGCAGTTATAGCACCGAGGTGGTGGTCGACCACGATCTTGTCCCCTCGGTTGTCGTCCTCGATCTCGATTGTCAGGTGGCGGCTGCTGCTCCTGAAATAATTTAGTTAACTGTTCTACTCGCTCATCAATCGACATGATGTGTCGCCGTAGCTCTTCAAATTTCTCACCATCCACAGTGCCCTCCGACGTCGATGACACCGAGCGAATTGGTCGGGCGCCGCGGCCAGATTCCTCGCGAAGATGATGGAATCTCTCTGCGATCTCCCGAGCTTCTTGGAGTGTCCCTGGCTCTTGCATTCCTATGGCCATAGCCATATTACTGTCACCAAGCCCCCGGAGAAAATGACGAGTCCCAGTCATCTCCCTAGTCGCTGCGTCGGCCGTTGGGTAACCGAATGTTGTAAGGCGACGAATATCGGCTGCGTAGTCGGCGATAGACTCCCTTTGTCCAAGGCGCCGTAACTCCAACTGAGACACAAAAGTAGACGGTGTCTTCCTGGCAGCGAAACGATTTTCCAGCGCCGATAAGAGTTTGTCGAGGTCGCCGATGACATCTGGGGCCAGCTGCTGGAAGGCAAAATCTGCTGCATCTCCACGGAGACAAGCCAGAAGACGGACACGCTGCTCCGACTCGTCCCAGCCGCAAGTAACAGCGAGATTTGTGAAAGAAGAGATGAAACTCTCCCACGGCCGTCCTGCGCCATCATATTGCTCCTGGGGAGGTAGCTGAACTTTCACTCGACTTCGCGTGGGCACATCGCCATCATCAATTCCCTCTTTCGAGTCCGTGGTCCGACAATCATCATTATTCGTCTCGTCTACCAAATTCCGAGCCTCATTAAGTGCCGCCTTCAGTTCCTTGATCTCTCTCTCGAGGTCTGCCTTTCTTTTCCTACGAGACATTATTATTTGAAAGGGCTCGTGTTAAAGTTCAAATCCCACTCCTGACACCAGTGTAACGAGATTTGTATTTGTCTAAAATGGGCAGAATATAGTCCTTATTCTGGTGGAAGTCCCAAAATAAATCCCCGTTATATTTGTAGTTTGTCTAGGATGACCGAGAGTCAGGGAGAGAGAGCACACATCACACCGAGATTAAATTTAACAAGTTTATTATGGTGAACTCAACACATTTACAAGGTAGAAAGAATCACTGGAGAGAATGCCTTGCTTAGCAGAGAGGCGGCTAAAGCACACTCTCTGATCTGACAGTCTTCCCTGGTCTTCCCACCTAAAGTGTGAGGTCTGTCTTAAATACCCCCTTCAAACAAGCTGCTCTACCAGAGAGAGAGAGAGAGATATGAAGGTCGTAAGAAGGACACTTATCGCACAGCAGAGAATATAGCGAGAAGGACGTCATTGAGCACAAAGAGCTCAAAGTCACAGAGAGAGAGGGATACAAGGACAGGAGAAAGTCACATTGTAGACGCAAGCTTGAATGTTTGAATGACAGCGCAAAGTTGGAACAGGAGTCTGAGCAGTGAGGAGAGATAGAGCGAAAGTTCTGAAAGACAAGGCAAAGTCAAAATAAGGAAAGCACAGAGTAGAAAAAGTCTGACCTTGTGAAGGTCGAAAACAGAGGAGAAGAAGCGAGTATGAGTAACCTTGTGAGTTGTGAAAGTCAGAAGTACATAGCAAAAGGAGTGAAGAGAGTATGAGATGGGCCTCGCTAATTTTACAACGACGTTAGCAAGGCATTCTGTACATAGACCAGTGCAATAATTATGATTTGTTTCTATACTCACTAAATCATTGAAAACAATAAAAACACATTATAACTTCAAATATCATCAGCAAAAACGCGTGACACTACGAAGAACAACAAGATTCCTAAATTCTCAACTCCAACGCATTCAAGTAGGAAAGTGGTCATTGTTGGTTTAGAAAAAAATGTATGCAGTGCTAATCAAGTGCGGGTTTACAGAGAAATTCATGATCTCGTTGGAAAACTTGTAGGTATGGTTAAAGTAAAAAATATGTTGATTTTGACATGTGAGAATGAGAAACAAATTATAACCCTGTTACAGTTAACACAGTTGGCTGGTTTAGACGTAAAAGCTACACGTTATGAAGAAGATCAGGTGGTTACAACGAAAGGGGTCATCCATAGAATCGATACTCAAATCAGCAATGAAGAAATAGCAGATGTATTAAGAGAACAGAATGTAATAAATGCTAAGCGATTTAGGAAGAAGATCAATGGAGAAATGGTACCTACTCCATCGGTACTTATTACTTTCAAAGGTAAAAGTAAACCGGATTCTGTAAATTTTCTCTATGAGATTAGGCGTGTGGATAACTTTGTCCCACCCGTGACAAGGTGTCATAAGTGCCAACTATTTGGTCATATGAAAGATAATTGTAGGGGTAAAATACGTTGCGTGAGATGCGGAGGCGAACATGAATTTGACGCTTGCGCACAAAAGGAAAACAGGAAGTGCTTTAGATGTGGAGATAATCACTCGGCGGCGTATCAAGGATGCAAATCTTATATAGAAGCTAAGCAAATACAAACAATTAAATTGAATGAAAAGCTCACTTACGCGCAAGCGACAAAAGTGTATCGCACTCAGAAAAATGTAAATGTTGTAGAGACGACTAATAACACAGTCAACACGAGTAACTCCAAAGAGAACCCTCAAAGGAAACAGAACAAATTAGATTCCAACTTAAAATTACAGAGTCCTGGACATGAAACAAGCCCTCACTCCCATATCCCACCCGCGGCTCAAGTACACAAGAGAAAAGAGAAAAGGCGGGAAAGAGACGGGGAGTCTGAGCAGGGTTCTTCAAATAATCAAACTGGCTTTCCCAATAATGTGACATCATTAGATTTGATTATGTTCATTCTGGTTGCGATACGTAAGTTACTTCTTTCTGAGAACGATGATCAATTTGTGGAAGCTGCTGTCAAAGCGGGTAAAGATTTTTTAAAGGCAGACATTACCATGGAAATGGTAAAAAGCCGCCTTAAATGACACACCCCATTTCAGATATAACTATAATACAATGGAACGCCCAAGGTATGATTTCACATGGTGCGGACTTTTTAACGTCAATATTTGATAATAATTTATTGGGTTCTAACCCAGATATTATGTGCATTCAGGAAACATGGTTTAATGATTATAATGTGTCTTTTATTCCGAATTACGTTTGTGTCTGTAGAAATAGACCGGATGCTAGAAGAGGTGGTCTAGTTATATATTTAAAAAAGGATATTACTTTCCAGGTTATGAAAGTTAAAGGGAATATCGAATACCAAAGAGTTGATATTTTTTTCAAAGAAAGGGATCATTTCAATTTTTAATTATTATAATCCATGCAAAAAGATTGAAGGGGAAGAATTAAAGGAGATGGTTAGAAATGTGCCAGGGAGGATCATAATTCTGGGCGACTTTAATAGCCACAACCCACTCTGGGGGAGCAGTAAATTAGATGCAAACGGCAGAACCGTAGAGACTTTTATGGAAGATCATGATCTAGCATTGCTAAATGACGGTTCTCCAACGAGGTTAGACCCTCATTTTGGAACACACTCAATGTTAGATTTATCTATAGTTTCCAAGGAACTAGCGTGTAAAATGGAGTGGGAAGTACGGTCTAACAACTTTGGCAGTGATCACAATGCGATTGTTATTAAATTGAAACAGTCGGGTAATACGATTATACATGAATACACAGATATCGGATTTAGATGGAGTTTTAGAAATGTAAATTGGGAAGGGTATAGAAATGCAATAAAAGAGGAATTATTAAATCAAGAGTATAATAGTGACTTTAAATTAGATATTCAAAGTCGATACAACGCCATTGTTAATGTTATTCTGAATGCGTCAAACAGGTACATTCGTCGAGTTCGACTAGGAGGGGGGAAAAGAAGTAAAATAACTCCCTGGTGGAACGAGGAGTGTCAAAAAGCAGTTGCGGAGAGGAATCATATTAAAAACAGATTAAAAAGGTATTATGACATAAATGATGTTAAACAATACTTACAAAAGAAAGCCTTTGCACAGAAGGTACAGAGAAGGGCTCGTTTCGACTATTGGTCTCAATACTGTGCTAGAATGAATAGATTTACAGACATAGGGAAAGTGTGGAAACAGGTGAAAGGAATGCGAGACAGCACAAAGAACACTCACATTTTTCACAATCTAATCGTTGATGGTAATATGGTAAGTGAGTCTAAAGATAAAGCAAATGCCGTGGCATCCTTTTTCAAATCTATTGATAGATCATTTTCCGTAAACGATAATGAAATTGATGATGCTCTATTTACCCACATTATGGATGATGACTGTATTAATGATGATTTTAATATGAATGAGTTGAGGAACGTTTTAAAAGAAATGAGAAACTCCGCTCCAGGTAAAGATGACATTTATGTGATTATGTTAAAAAACTTGCCCCCAATAGTACTTGTTTACATATTAGAGTTATATAATGAAATCTGGGAAAATTCATGTTTTCCAAGCCAGTGGTATGAAGTTGTCCAGATACCTATTTTGAAACCTGGAAAAGAAGCGACGAATGTGTCATCTTACAGACCAATTTCGTTGTTATCTTCCCTCTTTAAAGTCATGGAAAAAATGATTAAAAATCGGCTGACTTGGTATTTACATAAAAATAAACTTTTAAACCCAATTCAATCAGGATTCCGTAAATATCGAAATGTCAAAGATCATTTAATCAGACTCGAGACCGACATACACTCAGTATTGAGTGAGAAAAAATATACTGTAGCTGTTTTTCTAGACTTGGAAAAGGCATATGACTCGTTATGGAAAGGAGGTCTCTTAAAAAAATTGTCAAGGTTAAAAATTCATGGAAAATTATTGTGTTTTATTAAAGCTTTCTTAAAGAATAGATATTGTAATGTTAAGGTTAACAATTGTTTGTCTGAAAATTATGTGTTAGAAAACGGTATCCCACAAGGGAGCTCTTTAAGTCCTGTACTTTTTACTTTGATGTTGAATGACTTAAAGATTAACGAAAGTGGAGTGAAATTATCATGTTATGCCGATGATATTGCAATTTGGTTTTCGGGTTCCAACTTAGATCTGGTTCGCCAGAAACTACAGGAAGCCCTCCATGAAATTGAAATTTGGTGCTGGAGGTGGAAATTAAAGATTTCACATACCAAGTCGGTAGTTTTGGTATTTACCAATAAACAAAAGAAAGACATTGCTTTGAAAATAAATGGGCATGTTTTGCCTCATTGCGAGCAGTTTAAGTTTCTTGGTATGTGGCTGGATTATAAACTAACTTGGTCGGTCCATATTAACGCCCTTATTGAGAAGTGTAAATGGCTTTCGTCAATCCCCCACATTTTGTTTTGTTTTGCTGCTGTTTACCTATTTTTTAGTTTGTATATACATATATGTACATGTTTCTGTTGTTTTATATTATGCAATTTGTGGAAAATAAATAAATGTTTAACACTTTGTATTATCCATCATTACTTCATATTGCTATAAATATATCAAGGCTATCTACCTTAGATCATTTTAATGATGTCTAAAATATAAATTTAGATTTATGAGAATTTTATAATTCTAATTCTCGTGTATTTAGCGCTGTTTGGAATGATAGTCTTGTCGATCACATTTCGCTCGAGTATAAAACAGATTTACATTTTTACATTCAATACGATATACATAAACATTTCTAGCAGAGCAACAATTTCATAATTTAAACATGTATTTTGCTAATAGAGTAAGGAAGAAAGAAGACTGATGACTGCAACATGATAGCAAACTAGTTGTATAGCATGCATGTATAACATTACAACGGTGAGATACGACTGAAGAGGGATATTTGGAAATACAGGCATTCGTACAGCATGATATTGGAAACGGGCTCGGATGGTATCAATAAAACATAAAATCGAGTAAAGCATTATAAAGGTTCAGTCCCAGCCAGCAGCCTATGATGAGGATAAGAATGATTTTGAATTTCTTCCACTCCATTGGTAGGTGGGTATCAATGTAACCAGTAACAACAATACTTTGTAGCTATTTATTTTCTTTTCCAAGATGGGCATTTGTGGGCGATTAGTTGCTTCAAATATTTTCAAACAAATCACATAAAAAATAAATTTTCGTTATTTTAGAAGACAAAAGATAAATAAATTTTAATACATAGCTCATGTACAGTTTTGGTAGCAAAAAGTAAGTAAGAAAGAGATGTGTTTGATATCGTATGATGTTGTTCTCCTTGTATAAAAAGATGTTTGTACGAAATCATTTGGTATTCCATCATTAATTTCCGGTGAGTTTTACTGTAAACATATGTAGGAACTCTAGATCACGGCACTATACTGCCCTACCCTAGCATCTTTCCTCCCCGCACAATAATCTCGGGGCTAAATAGCACGGAGATAGCATGTGTGTCAATGTGGGTAGGTTTTGAACGCGTGTATGGTGTATAGTGCACGCTGCCGTTGTTAGAAGTTTATATCCCTGACCCGGCATCTAAATAATTTTGCCTCTCATTAAGTTGAATATCCAACTTTAGGAGGTGAAATCTTCACAGCATCTTTGTATTGGTAGTATCTTCTATTTATCAACGTAAACCCAAGAAATCTGACGAAAAGTTTTTGAGGGCTTACCAAAACTGAACATTACCCGGGTCTCCTTATTTCACACCACAAGCATTTCAAGTTTCATTATTTGGTTGTAAATTGTGATGAATGAAATAAAGATTAGTGATATGAGGTTGGCATGAGCCTTTTACTTTTTAAACCAAAGTTATATGGGCTCTAAAAAAAAGGACAAATGTGACATGTCCGTTAGGCATAAGCTGTCATGTCCGTTACGCTACTTTTTAGCTCTGACATGGTAATGTGTAGTCTGATTGTTATACAACACGTATGTATGAATCATATGAAAAACAAATAATCATTTCGCACTTCGTGTCATGTCCGTTACGGTTATGAAGAGTTTATTTTCTATTCAACTATTCAGTGAAATAATTTGCTATTTGCTGTGTATGTCCCTGATAGTCAAATGTGTCTGATTGACTTACTGAAATATGTTTTAAGACTCTTGATTTTTGTGTAAAATTGTCTTAAATAACTTAAAATGTGCCTGAATGTCATGTCCGCTATGCTGGAATTGACCGCGCTCAAGTTCTTTGTATCACCCCTTTGGCACCAGTATATTGTCATTTGCAGCCAATGCCATTGTCATATAAGTATAGTAGTTTTAATAATTTTGTCTGTAATTTCATCTTTTAAAAGTTCGATGAAAAAAAAAAGCAAACAAACAAATCTTTTGAACATAATCCATACTTTTAACGTGAAAACAATAAACATGCTTTTTTTGGAAAGATTATCATCAGTATAATGTCGGTAGATTTTTCATTCATAACGTGGCGACAACTGTGTGACTGTGACTGAGTGGAAATATGAAGATAAGTGAATAAAAATTGAATTGAATTATGTGAATGATCCCAAATAAAGACTTTTGTAGAAATTAATTTTAATAGAAATATATCGTTATTGGAGTCATTTATAGGCCTCGCAAATCTAGTCACAATATTTTTTTAATAGCGTTGAAGAGAGACATACAGCAGCTTTTCGTCTTGCACTCATCAGAGTATACCGCAAGAATGAACAGAAAGCCGAAATCGAACAATATTACCGGAAACTAAAGGAACAAAGCGCCTTCCTGAACATAATGGGAAATTAGGCTTATTGCCAGCCGGTTTTGTAATTTTGTAAGCTCCCGTTATTCTCTCTTCTTGTCTCTCTATACCTACCTGTTCTTCTCGCCCCTCTCTTGCTTGGTAGTTATTGTTTTTTGTTGTTTTTTTCAAACCTGGATTTGGTATTCCATTATTCAATTAAATTCAAATTTACATTAATTTTCTTCCATTGATTTTGACAACATTCAACATAAGTTCAAATAGTACAATTTACATGCATATAACGTAGTATCAGTACAATCAAGAATCAAAATTACAGGGAAGAAGGCGCATTCCAAATAAGCAGATTCTTGTAGCGGGTACGCCTGAATACACAAATACAATATGATTTAATACAGGAAAAGAAGAAAGGGACAGACAAAGAGGGAGAGAATAGGATAGGGAATTTGGAGTAGAGGAAAAGGAAGAGGACTGCGACATAGTAGTAATCATAATGGAGTTGTATGGCATGCATGTATAATACAGTGGCAAGATATACGGTGAGAGTAAAATATCGAAATATTCACAGGCATTCTTACAAAAAAGGTACTGGAAACAGGTAAGGATGATAGTAATCGAACATAATAAACAAGCAAGGCATCATGAAATATGATCCGATATCATACACTTTATTAGCTTCCATGAGAAGCTTAACAGAGGCACAGAATTTCTCATGGGTGCAGCAGGTAAATCGTCCCCAAACTGCATGAAAACTTGCAAGTTTAAAATGTCATAGCCCAGTTTTTCATGTTGTGGTCGGGTGTATTGTCGGTCTGGCGTCAATGTTATCGCTCTGACTGAGGTATTAGTTTGCTATTGGCATGGTTGGAGTTTTTCATGAAGGAAATAGTTTGCAATATTATGACAAGGAAATCTTGATTTCCGTCGAAATTCAAAGGGAAGATGAATGAATTGTGAATCGAAATAACACGGAGCGCCGTTTTGTCAAATATGAACCTGGAAATAATGAATACGATTAGAAACGTACATTTTTATTATTATTATTATTTTGTTTGTGTGTGATATAAGTATAGAAATTTGATCATCCAAAAGTAATTTCAGTACATTTTTACTACAGAAATTTAGAAACTGCAACTTGATATTCGGGGAAAAAAGCGCCCGCCCCCTCACAAAAATGTGCCCGTACGCCTATGTGTAAACCATAAATTATTTACATTCATAATTTCGTTGCTTTTGTTTGTTTATAATTATTATACATAAATGTTTTTGATTTGTACAAAATCATGTCAAGTTTGTTATGTCTTAACTAACCAGTCAAATATTTCAGAGAAACAAATGAAAAAAAAAGATTACCCTTATGTAGTTGAGAACTTTCGGCCAATTTTAATACTCCCAACAGTGAAAAGAAAAAGAAAAATGATTACATAATCGTTTATTATACCATAATATAATTACTAATAGCCAGTACGGTTTCCTCATTAATCAATGACATTTTTCGTTTTCTCATTTTTTCCCCCTTCTTTTTTTTATTAAAAAAAACCCCACCCTTTTTTCGTACATTGTCACACGTCCTGGCGTGTAAGGGCGTCAATCTGCTGACGTAATATTGCGTCAGCGACTGGGAGTGCGCGGTCTTTGTGAAAGGGATATCATTCAAAAAGTGAATGGAATATAAACGGAGCAAACATGAATTGGTGGCGTATGGGCCACTTGCTTTCACACGTGTGATTAGCACATCACATGTGGTAAAATTAATGAAAATTAATGTCTTACCCATGCCTTTGATGTGTTACCATGTAGGCTTGTCAGACATTACCGGCTTCATTTGGCTTTTATGTGCAGTATCAGCAAGGGTAGTCCATTAAAAATATGTAGTTGAAAAGTATCAAAATAGCAATGATCGAACATGTCGAAAGTTTCTTTTACTTCCTTTTTTCCAACAGGTGTTATCTTTTAGATTTGAACGAGTTGATGCTAACAAGTCAGCCATGCGGTCAGATTTTGTTGCAGTTCTGTTTATCTCCATGGTCGTGGGTAAGACCACTTACTTTGGTTTTGCTAGTTCACTCTAATACTACTACTATACTACTCCTACTGCTACTACTACTCCTTTTCCTACTACTACTACTACTAGGCCTACTACTCCTCCTACTACTACTACTACTACTCCTCCTCCTACTCCTCCTCGTACTACTACTACTCCTCCTACTAGTATTACTACTCCTACTCCTACTACTACTACTACTACTACTACTACTACTCCTACTATTCCCACTACTACTACTACTCCTACTACTACTCCTACTACTACTCCTACTACTACTCCTCCTCCTACTACTACTACTCCTACTCCTAATACTACTCTTCCTCCTACTACTACTCCTACTACTCCTACTACTACTACTACTCCTACTACTACTCCTACTACTACTCCTACTACTACTCCTCCTCCTACTACTACTACTCCTACTCCTACTACTACTCCTCCTCCTACTACTACTCCTACTCCTACTCCTACTCCTACTACTCCTACTACTACTACTACTACTACTCCTCCTCCTCCTACTACTACTACTCCTACTCCTACTACTACTCCTCCTCCTACTACTACTCCTACTATTCCCACTACTACTACTACTACTACTACTCCTCCTCCTACTACTACTCCTACTACTCCTACTACTACTACTACTACTACTACTCCTCCTCCTACTCCTCCTCCTACTACTACTCCTACTCCTACTCCTACTCCTACTACTCCTACTCCTACTCCTACTCCTACTACTCCTACTACTACTACTACTACTACTCCTATTACTACTCCTCCTCCTACTACTACTACTCCTACTCCTACTCCTACTCCTACTCCTACTACTCCTACTACTCCTCCTACTACTACTACTACTACTACTCCTCCTCCTACTCCTCCTCGTACTACTACTACTACTCCTCCTACTAGTATTACTACTCCTACTCCTACTACTACTACTACTGCTACTACTACTACTACTACTACTCCTCCTCCTCCTCCTACTAGTACTACTACTACTCCTACTACTACTACTCCTACTACTACTACTCCTACTATTCCCACTACTACTACTACTACTCCTACTACTACTACTACTACTACTACTACTCCTACTACTACTCCTCCTCCTACTACTACTACTACTCCTACTCCTAATACTACTACTCCTACTCCTACTCCTACTCCTACTACTCCTACTACTACTACTACTACTACTCCTCCTCCTCCTACTACTACTACTCCTACTCCTACTACTACTCCTCCTCCTACTACTACTACTCCTACTCCTACTCCTACTACTACTACTACTCCTACTACTACTACTACTACTACTACTACTCCTACTACTACTACTACTACTACTACTACTACTCCTACTATTCCCACTACTACTACTACTACTACTACTCCTACTACTACTACTACTACTACTACTACTACTACTACTACTCCTCCTCCTACTACTACTACTCCTACTCCTACTCCTACTACTACTACTCCTACTCCTACTCCTACTCCTACTCCTACTACTCCTACTACTACTACTACTACTACTACTACTACTACTACTACTACTCATACTACTCCTCCTACTACTACTACTTTTTCCTTCCTCCAAAACGTGCATATGCAAATCAAGATTTTAGTCAGGTGTCATTCAAATTCATTCTCGTCAAATTTCAATTTCAATTCGTCTCACCTGATGATCTTCTGTATAATGTAAAATTCAAATTCGTCATAGTGCAAGGAATGTCCATTCAAAGTCATCAGATATGCTGAGTTGTCACAAGCCCCCCCCCCCCCTTTATCGATAATTCGAATTAATTATTTTGTTGCATGTTTTTTTTTAATAAAAACATCAATCAATTAATAACAGAATTAGAAATCAAAAGTAGATGTCTAAGGGGTTGAAAATAACTCAATTAATCCTTTCATTACCAGATCCCTTTTTCAGAAAATTGAATTGTGTCCATTCAATTATTTTTTTTCTTCTTCAAAGCGATCATTGAAATAATACCCCTAGGCCCGTATTCACAAAGGAGGTTTAAACCGTGGCTAAGCTTTAAACCTCCGTAAGCGTACTAAAAGAAGCTTAAAGGGAAATTAACCTCAGCGTATGAATTAGCTTATTTTGAATGGTGTAGTATATGCCTCTTATTTGATACATGCAATTTCATGTAAAAACACAGGATATAGATATAAATCACTATTTTCCAGCCAAGTTATCGTCTGCTAGCAATAATAAGGGGGCTGCCATTACTTTATGTGTACACGAACATATTTTTCATCCCAAGTAAAATTTCCTTCATCGTTAACTTGTAATTGATTTTTAGAGGAAAAATATATATTAGATAAAGTCACATATTCTGAAATGTAAGTTTAGTTTTATATATTTTTTAAAAGGTCTTAATTTGTTCATAAAAAATATACTTCATAAAAAATATACGTCAAGGACGGAGAATTGACGTCAAGGACGGAGACAATCGTAACAATACCAAAACAAAGCGAGGAATCTGCTTTACAGGATGGCTATTAGAACTCATGGGTCGTCAATTATCTAGGCCCATGGCCAATAACAATCGTAATACAATCAGAACAAAGCGACGTATCTGTTGTAAAGGTAGGCTATTATCAATGCATATGGTACCTAATGATCCGTGTCATGCACAAAATGGCAGCCTCCATGGAAAGACGTAGCAGACAATAGGTGCATCTAGAATATCACGTGGGGTTAATTGTCCTTTAAATAAGTGCACATTGCCCATGCGCGCGCTCAAAGAAAATATATGATTGGATCGTCCATACAATATGTACAAAAATACAATTGACTTTCAGCATTAATAGCTTGCTTTTGACAGAGTCATCTGCCATAGGGTTAACACGTGAAAACATGGATTTTAGAAATGATTATAGTTCCTCTAGTATTACCTTGAATTTAGTGCAAATGTAGCTTACATGTAATTTGAGACTCTGAAAAGGCTTAATGAAGGCTCAAAAGGTGCAAAGGACCCCGCATAAATCCCCGGGAATATGCATGCTTTTGGCCTTCCATCTCCCATAGGTTAACACGCAAAAACGGGGATTTTTGGATGATTATAATTCCCGCAGAATTAAATGAAAATTTAGAAAAATGTGCCTTGAATAAAATTCAAAGCTCTGAAAATGTATGATTAAGACTCGACTAGTTGAATAGACCCCGCATAAATCCCCGGGAATATGCATGATTTTTACCCCCAATAATTCCTTTGCTTATTTTTGAAAATGTAAAAAATGTGATTTACATGAAATTCAAAGCTCTGATAAGGTATAATTAAGGCTTGATGAGTCCAGTAATCCCCCCCCCCCCCCCATAAATCACCAGGAATATGCATGCTTTTGGCCTTCCAGCACCCATAGGTTAACACATGAAAACAGGGGTTTTGAAATGATTTTAATTCCCCTAGTATTTATTTGAAATTATGAAAAATGTGATTTACATGAAATTTAAAGCTCTGAAAGGGTATAATTGAGGTTCGATGAGTCCAATAAACCCCGCACAAATCCCCGGGAATATGCATGCTTTTGACCAAAAAGATAATTTGCCATACTACACGTGAATTCCAATTTCCAATTCCTAATGTGGGCGTGTACCGATCACGTGAGATCGACGATATCCAACAAGATCGTGCACTAGCAGACGACCATGTAGCAGACGTACGTCCGCCCGAAAGGAAATCCAGCCTTGCCGGTTAGAAGAAACTCTAACTAAATTCCAGTTCACTATTATAATTATTTCTAATGTACGTACCAGAGGCAAAATTCAATGTGTTAAATTCATAAATTCGTATAATCAATGTTTTATCACCGCATTACACCTAGCCTAATTAAATGGCTGATGTTCATGCAAGCATCATGGAATAGCTGAGCGGAATACGTGCATGGAAATGATAGGTGTCTAGCACTATTTAGGCTCGGTCTACCCCTCTGCGATCCCGATCGAGATGGTGGCGTTGCCGATGGAACTATGTCAGTTTGCCAAAACTTGGCTCATCAATGTTTTTTGCTTGATGTTCGTTGTTTGCTTGTCTTTGGCACCGACAGCCCCGAGAGACCGACAATGTAGTGTCACAATCAAAATAAAATAACTTTTCAAACATCCGTAACATTCTTATTCCTTGTCCGATTTCTTCAAAACTTTCACCCCCTCCCTGTTTGTTCTTATTTTTCTGCTTTCACACAAATCATCTTATTACCAAGATTGGTTTGCCCTTTAATATGAAACTTATTTTTTTGTTAAAAAACTTTAAACAAATGTCACTCATAGTATTTTGTCGGGGAACACATACGGTTCCCTACAGCTTATTGCCTAGAGAATATGAAGGCTGCCACCAGGGCCTTGCCCAAAGCAACAAAGTGAGATGATCTGAACCCTGTTATGGATATGAGTCTGACACTGACATTCTGCGACAAGGGCGTAGTAAAAGGGTGGGGGCACAAAATTAATGCAGGGCTGTCAACTTTTGGGAACCGCTTGAAGGGAGATTTTTATTTTTTTCTTCAAAAGTCAGTTGTAAAAGGGGGATACAATTTTTTTAAAGCCCCCTAAATCCGCCACTGATCCATGCCCGGACTGTCACGTCAGTCTTGCGGGGTGGGCCTCTTTACAGGTTTTTTCTCGGAGGGTTAATCGAACGACATTGTGGGCTCGTATATGCCAACCTGGGTTTCAAGAAGGGGGCCACGGCCGATTCGCCCCTTCTTGATCCTCCCCTGCTATTCTGTCATGCATGTGAAGAATATGATTGCATAGTGTTGGTGGTCGATCTAATTAAATCAAAAGATTGGGGGAAAAGCAATAAGAGAGATATATTTTTTTTTTATTTAATTTTTTTTATTTTGTTCCAATTGCTTTATTTTTACTGTTTGTATCTGTTGCTTTTTTTTTTTGTCTTTTTTTTTTCCTCAGTGATTTTGTTTTTAATCATGTAAATCACTTGTAATTTTTGTGATTTCTGTTGATTTCCTAATAAAAACACAAATAAAAAAAATTAAGAGATCATTATTTTTTCTCCAATTCTATTGGAGTCATTTTTTACAGATCGGTTGTAAGAGAGAATAATAGAGTATGAGAAAAAAATGAGAGGAGTGGGGAGGAGAGACAGACAAAGCAGCTATTGTTGGTTACTAGTTAATTTAATTTAAAAAACGGAGGCCACCCGCCCCACCCTTTTCGTACAATCGGCAAAGGACCTATTGCGTTGGTTATGGCTTCGGAGCAAGCCCCTATACTGTTTTCCTGGCCTGTCGTCTCACATTTCTACAGTAGAATATTACAAATAACTTACCGTAAGTTGGTTATATTGGTGGCGTATCCAGGAATGCAGGGGGAGAGGGGAGGCTCACGCCTGACGCACCAAAAAATCATCAGATGCATTCTATTGTGAATTTTAGGACAAACAAGGAAAACAGTGTTCAGATTTTTTCTGTGCGGGGGGGGGGGGGGGGGGTACAAATTTCCTTTCATTCGATGTGTAACTAAGACATGTCATATTTGGTTTTGGCTAGCACACAGGCACATACGCCACTCTTAATTTAATCTTTATATTATTTTATATAAGGAATTACTCGCACGCAATCTCATTTTATTAAAGCCTTTTCTGTCTTGACTTTTAAAAAAATAACGCTAATAAAATTACATTACAGGCCTATAATCCATATAATTTCCATAAATCATATCAAATGAAATATTCTGATTTAATAGAAAAATAAAGATAGCACATTATTTTTAAAATAATTGCCCCGGTACCCGACTTTCATGTTGCACAAAATATCACCCATAGAATAATGCATGTGTCATGTCTGTAAAAGATTCATGAAAAAACTTGGAAATATTGTCAAAAGTAGGACAAATTTCGGTCTTTAAAACATGACTTGTATCCATGTGTACCAGTATTTATTACATGTTTCTTGTCGTCCAGTATTCTGTCCCGAAATTTGCATTTGTCGAAATCAGAGTCAGAAAGAAATGAGACTTCCTAGTTGAACTTGCGTCAGAAATGTGAAATTTTGGGACATTCGACGGAGTTGTTACGCCGAGCGTTTGGAACCGGAGGTATGGACTGGTTACCGGTACGGTATGGATTGTCTTGAGTGCATGCAGTGATCGTGTGTATGGATGTCCCGGATCGGGCTACGCGCATTGGATATGTCGCTGTTGTTGTTGTTGCTACACGATCGGACTCGGAATTAAGTTAAATTCTGGCTTCTGATGGAAGCAAGAATGACTGCAATTTGTCCCCGAGTGGAATCTGGACTAGTTTAGTTTGGATTGTGTTGCTGGAGTCTGGACCTTCCGCTGTTTCGACTACGGATCTGAGGACCGAGAGCAACTGTCTGATTTTGGACTGAGGTTGCTGTGACTAGCTGTGACTGTGAGCTGTAAGTTAGTCTAACTTTTAACTGTTAAGCTTTGTCAAGTGGAACGCTAACCGGAGCACTAAAATAAGCCTATGGACCTAAGTTAGTTTGAGGTTTGTGTTTTATGTAGGCCTACCCTAAGCCTAACACTACAGTAAACAATACATTGAATTTAAACCTGTGCTGGTGATTGATATTCCAACATTGCCATTGAACGCTTTGCTGTGTTATATTGATAAGCCTCTATTATTGATTGTGCTGTGTCAGAGCAATGTTTTGATTTGGACCAGCTTGGTGCAGGGGATACTAGACGAGGTATAAGCTACGTGAGTCTCCATTGGAACGCTGGATTTGACTGAATTATTGCATATCTTGGTGTTGTCCTACACATTTTCTACACATCACATTGCTGTAACCTAGCTGGACTGCTGATGATATCTGCTTCGTGGTACTGGAGACCTGCTTATGCCAAGACTAGGACTAGGACGACCTGGCTGCGAGTTTGGTCCTGGAAATTTGGACCGGTAAAGTACGGTGAAAGTGGACATTGTCATTCAGTAGTGAGCAGTTTGTTACTGGACTATTCATCTGTGGATTCAAATGCTGTTATGATAAGTGAGCATCCAAGACGGAATCGCCGAAATTCAAAGACTTGAATGTGCATTTGGGACTTAGTAAAAAGTTGAAATGGACTTGGACTCATTGTGCTATTGGACTCAATTGTAAATTGCTATATGATATATGTACAATTATTGTGTTTTGCACGTTGAGCATTTTTACATGACTGAGTATTATTGTGTTGATACCCGTGTTTACTGATATTATGTATTGCAGCGTGAGTAATTGACAGTAATGATGGATTGATGCATTCATACTCTTCAAACTGAATACGTTGTCGCAGGTATTTCATGTGTCGCATATGTTATGCAGTCTAGTTGTACTGTAGTGGGTAAAATACGCTGTACAATTGTATGGAAATATTCAAAATGTGCATGATTGTCGGATGGATGCAATGTTTTTATGCTATATAATTGATGTTATACATGTATGTCACGCATTTCTGCTGTATTGATCTGTGTCATAGTTACGCTATATATGTCAGATTAATAATACATTGCATTTTATTACATGTTGATACAATTTTTGCATTCAAGCAGGATTTTAGGTTAATTCTTCTTTCATCATGGCTGCACCTATTCCTACCCCTGTTTTTGACTGGCATTGTCCTGATAGGGCTCAAGCCTTCAAGGAATTCAAGCAGCTCTCGAACATGTGGTTTCGAGTAAAAAACATTCCAGAAAAAGAGCAATATAACTACATAGTTATGTGGTCCGGTAGGGAAGGTTTGCGTATGTTCAATACATGGGATCTGAATGAAGGACAATGTGCAAATCCAGAGAACATATGGGCACGTTTTGCCAGTCAAGTCCAGCCAGCGGAGAATTTTCGCATTCATCGACTGGAGTTTCAAAGGTTCAGGCAGGACAATGCTGAATCTATTGAAGATTTTGTACTGCGTTGCAAGTCCAAAGCGGCAAAGTGTAGGTTTCCTGTCAAGGTACAAGGGTCTGGTCAGGCCAAGGACAAGGAAGTCGCGATGATGGATGAACGAATAATTGAAGTTCTTATTTCTGGCATCAAATACCCAGAGGTGCAGAAGTTGTTGCTGGCAAGAGATGGTACGCTTACTTTAGAAGAGGCGATTGACATCGCAAGGGCCCATGAGGCAAGTTCAGCTCATATGCACCAACTCCAAGCTATGGACAAGACTGATGTTCATGTTTTCCAGAAGACCAAGAAATGCAGGTTTTGTGCTACTCAGCATCTACCTAAGGCATGTCCAGCATATAGGTCGACCTGTAACGCGTGTGGTAAGATGGGCCACTGGAGGAAATGTTGTCCTAATCGCTCTCAGCAGGACAAGGATAGTGGGCCTAACAAGGATTGGAAGCAGAAAGCTCGCCCTCCGTCGCAGAAGCACTCCAAGAGAGGCAAGGACAGGAAGAGGGATGTGCACCCTCTAGACTTCAAAGAAGATGATACTCAAGGAATTGAAGATAATTTCGACAGTATATCCCTAGGGAGTATCACAGTTAAGC
Source organism: Heliocidaris erythrogramma (assembly GCA_025617745.1). Classification (NCBI taxonomy): domain Eukaryota; kingdom Metazoa; phylum Echinodermata; class Echinoidea; order Camarodonta; family Echinometridae; genus Heliocidaris; species Heliocidaris erythrogramma. Next base: position 6,958,815 of record CM046864.1, read on the forward strand.
TTCATGTTGACAGTATCCCTGAGAGGGACAACAGAGATGAGGTGATTGCTACCCTCGATGTTTCTTTTGATCACAGACCTGGAAAACACACACTCAAGGTGAAGGTTGATACAGGTGCACAAGGAAATATTCTTCCTGCAAGGATCTTCAAGCAGGCTTTCCCTAAGCAAGTTGACAGAAGAGGACGCCCTCTTAGAGCGTCACTGGTGCAGAGGAAGACAACCCTGGTTTGCATCAATGAAACACAGATACCACATTATGGATGTGTTAGTTTTAGATGCAAGTACGGAGAAGGAGATTGGGCAAGGACAACATTTTATGTTGTTGATACAGACGGCCCAGCAATTCTTGGATTACCTAGTTCACGTCAGCTGAAGCTGGTGACATTTCACTGTGCAGTGACAGAGATTGATACCAAGCCAATAAGGGATAAGGAGGATCTCCGTTCAAGGTTCCCTGACAGATTCGAGGGCATTGGTAGATTTCCAGGCACATTTCATTTGACTCTCCAAGAGGATGCTGAACCTGTAGTGCATCCACCAAGGAGGTTGCCCATTCACTTGAAGGATGAATTGGAGCAGGAACTGCGCCGTATGGAAGACATTGCTGTCATCACCAAGGTGACTGAACCTACTGATTGGGTGTCTTCACTAGCTGTTAGTCGCAAGTCGAATGGCAAGCTCCGCATTTGTCTTGATCCGAAGGATCTTAATAGGGCAACGAAGCGTACCCATCACAAGACGCCTACTCTTGAAGAAATCACACACAAGATGAGTGGAGCCAAAGTATTCAGCAAGCTTGATGCTCGTCATGGGTACTGGAGCGTCGTCTTGGATGAAGAGTCAAGCTTCTTGACAACGTTCAATTCTCCTTTTGGACGTTTCCGCTACTTGAGACTGCCTTTTGGTTTGAATGTGTCCCAGGATATCTTCCAGGAGAAAATGGACATGATACTAGAGAAATGTCCAGGAACTATTGGGATAGCTGATGATGTCGTTGTGTTTGGTCAGGACCAACAGGAGCATGACAAGAATCTTGTGAATCTGATGGAAGTATCACAGGAATATGGTCTGGTTTATAACCCAGACAAGTGTGAGTGCAGCATTCCATCAGTGAAGTTCTTCGGATGTTATTATGATGCTGCAGGTGTGCATCCAGATCCTGATAAGGTGGCAAGCATAAAGAGGATACCGCCTCCAGACAATGTGAAGGATCTTCAGAGGTTTCTTGGGATGGTTCAGTATCTCTCACCGTTTGTCGCACACATGGCAGATCACACCGATACACTGCGTGGATTGCTACGCAAAGACAGTGAGTGGCAGTGGAATGCCACGCATCAACAAGCCTTCGAAGCACTCAAAGAAAGGATCTCAGAATCTACAACTCTGACGTACTTCGACTCAAGGAAACCAACCGTGATACAGGTTGATGCTTCCCAGAAGGGAGTAGGAGCTGCACTCTTGCAAGACAACAAGCCTGTTGCTTTTGCCAGTAAAGCACTCACCCCTACAGAGCAGAGATATGCCAACATAGAAAGGGAGTTATTGGCAGTTGTGTTTGGATGTTCCAGGTTCCACACTTACGTGTTTGGTTCTAGTTTCATCATCCAGTCAGATCACAAGCCTCTTGAGAATATACAACACAAGAATCTGGCAGATACTCCACCGAGACTTCAGAGGATGATGTTGAGGCTGCAACCCTATGACTACAAAGTCGTTTACTGCCCTGGTAAGGACATGTTGTTAGCTGATGCTTTATCTCGTCTCGACCCGAGCGAGGAGCCAACCCTCGATTTTGAGTTGACTATACATTCAGTTCACTACTCTGACGGGAAGCTAGAGGAAATCCGGAAGTTTACCGAGGCTGATGAGACCCTCAGGAAGCTAGTGGATGTTGTGACAAAGGGATGGCCAGATGATCCAAAAGAGCTTCCCAAGGACATCCGAAAGTTCTGGTCCTGTCGTGACAAGTTGTCAGTGGAGGATGGCATACTCATGAAAGGGAACTGTGTATTCATTCCTGGTCCAATTCAGCATGAGGTATTGCAGATGATCCACACAGGACACTTGGGCATCGTGAAGTCCCAACAGAGAGCCAAGTCTTGTGTGTATTGGCCAGGAGTTGACAAGGATGTCGAAGATATGACGCGCAGATGTCCGACATGCCAGGCCCATCAGAGACAGCAGTCACATGAACCTCTCATAACCCATGAGACGCCACCAGGGCCGTGGCAGGTGGTTGGCACAGATCTATTTTGCTTCAATAACAAGGACTATTTAATCATCACTGATTACTTCTCCAAGTGTCCATTTGTGAAGCAAGTACAAGGAAGATGCACTAGTAGTGCAGTTATCCAATTGACTAAGTTAGTTTTCAGTGAACATGGTGTTCCAGACAAGGTTGTCAGTGACAACGGGCCGCAGTTCGCGAGTGAGGAATACCACACATTCAGCCAGACTTGGGGATTCCAGCATGTGACCTCAAGTCCGCACTACCCAAGGAGTAATGGCCTAGTGGAAAGATCTATACAGACTGTGAAGGCAGTCATGCGGAAGTGTTTGGAGAGACGGGAGGACATATACATGGGTTTGCTATGTCTTAGAACCACCCCCATCAGCGGTGATATTCCTCCACCCACAGAGATACTCTATGGCCGCAAGGTTCGAAGCAATCTGCCATTGTTTGGTAGTACTTCTGATTCAGCCAGAGACGTCCGACGCTTGCTCATCCAACGGCAAGAAAAGCAAAAAGAACAACATGACAAACGTGGAGTGAAAACTCTCCCTGACCTTCATGTCGGCCAGAAGGCTACAATGAGAGATTCACGCACTGGTACATGGATACCGGTCACAGTGAAAGGTGTTTGTAAGGAGCCCCGTTCATATCTCGTGAACACCCCCAACGGTGGAACCTTACGAAGGAACAGAAGAGACCTTCGGGGTTTTCCAGAAGTTCAAAGGAGTTCTAATCTAAGTAAGAATGACGATCAACGACAGAACTCCCCTAGCCTTGGAAAGCACCAAGGTACCAATCAACCACACCCTTATCATACAAGAAGTGGTCGTTCTGTCAAACCACCAAAGCGATACATTGAAGAATATTGACCAAGTACTCTCAGACAAACGACTGAATAAGAAATGAGAGTAGTTTATTTTATTTTCTATTTCGTTTTTATACATGCAGACATCTTATAGAATGGTCAATATATTAATTATTGATACATTACATAATATTGTGTTAAACATTTACACTTACCTTCACATTAACTTTAAACATTAAAGTTCTATGTTCACAAATACTAAACTGGCAATCTTTCTAATAATACAGAGTACAATCCTATATCAAACTCTCATTTATTATCTGAATCTTAATACATTCTTCAGTTGATATGTGTATAGTTGTACATTATTCTCAGAAATGTACATGGATACAGGTACATTGTTTTATCAATACATGTATTTGCATGCCTATTTGATCTCGTATTAACTTTGCTGTGCCCAAATTATATACCAAAGACATGTTATTTAGATGCAAGTTTTGTAATATTTGCAAAGATGTTGTGTTGTTTCTGTAAGTCCAAACTTGTTGTTTAATTGGATCTTATATATATTATATCAGATCAGGAGCATTTCTTTGATTTGGAATTCAGAGCCAATATCTACAAGTGGCCAACAAGAACAAGTTTTGACAAACAGGTTTGCATGAGGTGAAAATGAACATTCTTATAAGGTGGTTAATTGCCAAAATTGTATGAATGACTTTTAGTTCCCAAATGCTGTTTTTCTGCAAGGTTACTTATTTTGCTGGTAACCCAATTACAGTTAAGGTGTTGATATTCACTTGTGTAATATTTCTTTTTAAAGAAGGGGGATGTCATATTGTTATGTCAGGATATTGTTACGCGCACGATATTGATACGCGTATGCACGAGCCTGGTTGCTAGGCGACGCACTCGTCATGTTTTCCCAAGATGTGACGTATTCGATACTAGTTATGTGGTTTAATAAACCTTGGAGTTAAACTATAACAATGATGTGTCCGCCTCCTGAGTTCGTCTATCACTATCAGTGATATTATATAACAAACATTACACGTCCCAGAAAAAAAGTTAACAGTTGCAAAAATTCTCCCAAAATAAATATTTCAAAATATTTTAAGGACATTTTCAAATGGATAGCTTAGGGTCTGTTCCATCAAATGACACCAAAATATCTCACAATATTTTACGCTTGAGTGAGTAAAAGCGAAATCTGTGAAAGAGTGCAAAATCCAGTCTTGACAAGAATTGAATTTGGTTCCGGCTGGTATCAGCCTAGCTGAGAGTCATATAAAGGCTTAGAAATAAAATCAATATTGTGATCAATAAAAGACAATTTATGAAATAACAGGCTATAACAGGTCTGTATATCCTTAAAGTTCCTGCGAGAAGAAAAATGTCCTAATTCGGGAAATCGTATGAATTTCGCATTTTGTGATAGTTCAACACTTCCCAATCACCATACGACTTCATTTACCTGATGATATCATCACCCGAACCCCTGAAATCGTATTTTAAACATGCAAAAAATATCGTCAAAGCTCGAGTTGTAAAAACAAAACCGAATTCTGTACAAGATTTGTGACATAGTCGTGCAGACACGATAGTAAACAAATCCCATCATCCCCGCGCGCTCACATAGCGCTTACTTTGGATGTTGTGTGTTTTCGCCGAGTTATTTACTCCGTTTTGATCAGATAAATTTGTCGTTTGTGTTCATTTTTTCCCAAGAAAATGTTTTTTTATTGATTATATATAGTCTTCGGGTAACTTATCTGACATTATATATTTTTTTAAATTTCGATAAAACACATTTTGGGGGACATTCTTCAACCCGTCTACCTGTATGTGAATGTCGTGTATTAAAAATATTGGATTTTTCCCGGGTCCACCATTCAAAGGAAGGAAAAATGATAATGAAGTACGTACATGTCTATCACAAAATTAGCGAGTATTGTTATACTAAGATGAACTTGATATCGTTGATAGTTCTAAGTTAAATCGACGAATGCAAAGTGCGACGTGCACACTCACCGTACCATACACGTCCGTGCTGTACAGTACAGCCTGTATGTTACTAGCCTAACTAGGCTTTGATACGAAGCATTGGAAACAAGGCATTGTAAATAAAATATCTATATCAATTATCACTGTTGTTATTAAGAAAGTCATGCGTGTCCCCATGTAGCGGAGTATGATGACAGAAGCCTAAGGTGGCAGCCAAATCTGGTATCAGCTTAAAGCTCAGACATCAGGGGAAATGGTGGTAATAAAATTGAATCGGAAATCCGTGGAAATCTAAACGTTTCATAATTATGGACTAAGGCGGGCTGTTATTGCAAATATTGCAACATTACTATAAAGATATATTAATTTGGTAATTAACTTGGCTGTAAGCCTACATTACAATAAACTTAAAACTCACACGTTTTCTTTTTCTAACATAATTGTGTTTATTAACCGTCCTGACATGATATATTGTCATCATCAATTTCTTGTCACGGCCAGGGAAGGGGGGGGGGGGGCGACTAGAAATTACCATCATTGATTGCTATACTATAGGGATCGCCGATCGTCATTGTTGTCATTGCCCCCCCCCCCCCCCCCCCCCCCCCCCCCCCCCTATCGCTGTTAATTTTCAAAAACATATTTCTTTATCGTTTTAGTTTGTTTATGATTCTTGTCATTATCCAACTCAAGTCTTGTCTTCCTGTTTCAATATTTTCCTCGAAACATACAATTACTACACTCTCGATATCATGCTCCTTTCTGATGTTCTCTTTATTTTCAAATCGATCAAACTCTGATAAATAGCCACATCCTTTTATAATAAAACGCACTGAAACAAAGTTTTAATTGCACGAACTTCCTGACGAGTTCAGAGAGAGAGAGAGAGCAGGCGGCATTGAGATGTGATAAAGTATTATTTTGTTCCACTCACTGTCATTCATTTAGCTTTTTCCCATTACAAACAAAACAAATCACATAATTTTATGTGTACATGATTTTAATAATTTTTTTTATTGATAAAACAACTACATAGGGGAAAAAGCGTTGAAAGAGAGATGGATAGATAGAGAAATAAACGAATGAACCGGGAGAAATAAAACAAATAGTTATGGCAAATCATAAGAAATGTATTAGAAAGTAAATAGGATTATTTTTGTCTTATTGAATAAATAATGTTCATCTGAAAAAAACAGTTCCCTGATACATGTGATATAGAAAGCATTTAGAGGGATAATGTCAGAATGCTGGTCAGAATATGACTACAAAATGAGTCGGAAACACCTGTAAAATGCAGGGTGCAATGCGTGACTTGGCAGATAATCGCCTGAGCATTAGCAGACGACAATGGGGGCCAATGAATGGGGTATCGATCGAACCAAGGAGGTATCACAGACCTTGATCTAACCGCGTGTGCGACGGCGTTTACGCAATTTGTATTGTAAGTGTACTGAAAAGGAAGGAAGCGAAGCTTCAACAAATTAAGACGGCTTTTCCCCTGTAAAAAATAACAAACCTTATTTTTTATTTCGATAAACAAAACTTATATTTTTAGAAGGAGAAAAGTCTGACCTTTCATGTTTACATTTACTAAAAATTACGAAAATGACCGAGTGATGTACAATGAGCAATCAAAGTAGAAAGCACCTCCAAATTTCCCATTACCGGCAATGTACCGAAATCGCTCCGTCACAGGGAGAACAATCGCTGTGCGCGGGCTCGCACTCAAAGGGTTAACACCACGTAACAGGATTAAAGATCAATTATAAGTTGAGGAAAACGTTCAAGGTTTAAGATTTATTTATTTATTGTGGGCAATTTGAGGAAAAGAGACATCCCGAATGGCAAGGGGCCTCTCATTGTGTATTTTGTTTCATTTGCAGGCAATGCCGCCCCAACCAACCATTTTGAAATAGTCCAATCCCTGTCTGGTTTCATGGGTATCTTACCGCGCAGTAGTTATTTTGTGATGTGTCACGACTGAAGCAGGTCTTCGGCACTCCCGCTGCAATCGGGTCGAATGGATCTCCGCAGTCGACACATGTGCAACAGTGGCCGCAGAAACTTTAAATAAGATTTAAAGTACTAATACCTATAACTATATGTATAATTGTTATTACCATTGTAATTATTTTTTAAAAAATATTGAAGATCCAATGACCACAAATAAAGCAAATTCAACGATAAATTTAGGACCATGGAACATAATTATATCATGTCATTTTTCTAATATCCACATTAAGGATGTTTAAAACTCATACAACCTGTTTAATATTGAAACAAATTGTTTGCAATATGACATGTACAAGTGGTTGTTCAGTTCATACTGTAAACAACTGTTTGCATTTTTTAAACAGCGTTTTCTCTGTGTGTTAATACATTTTGCTTTTAAGTTTACCTTGGCCCCGTCTTATAAAGAGTTGCGATTGATTCGAATCGATCGCAAGTCCTCCAATCAGTCGCGAATTTCCATTCTCTTATCCCTTACCTACAAAGTTGCGATTGATGGCAAATTATTTGCAATGAGACGCAACTCTTTATAGCACTGGGCCCTGGACTAAAGTACGCATAGCTATCTTTCATCGGGTAAAGTACATACTCTAGATCAGCAAGGTACAGAGAAACGCCTAATAAGCTATACCAAAGAACAGCTTTTAAGTGCCGTTTGGTCACTTTTTTCAATGTTCCCGAAATGCATTTGAAAAGTCAAGAAGGAAAATAATAATAATAAAGTTCCTGCCCATAGAAAGGGCTATTCATCCCGCATGGTTGTTCTGCATCCTCCATCGCAAGCCTTGTCAGACTTATGGCTTTCAATAACGCCACCATAACCTACTAATAAAGATTGATCTTTCAGGAGTTTGGTCTTTATGGCACTACGTGTAAAACCGTATTACCCGCAATGTTAGAATATCGAACCATGTTTGATCAACACCACACCTTCCAAACATAAGGGACCTTAAACCATTAACTCTTAAAGATAAATTCAAGGTCCTGGTTATGCCATTACATTGTTCAAAAAAACTGTCAGATCAATGGGAAATATTGATAGTACATAGATATTATTATGATGAAGCGTCTTGGAATCCTCAAAATGAAAAGAAATTGACTCATTCCTGCTGAGAGTCACGTAGAAATATCATCTGTCATATTTCCAATATGAAGTCACTGGAAAAACATACATTTTCAGGTGACATTTCTTCAATGTTGCCCTTCCAAGTTAAACAATTTTCACGTGTCACATAACTCTACCCTTTTCCTGATATTATTTGCTGATATATGAAAATTATAGGCCGTCACATTATTTGGATTACTAGTAGTGTATTTCATGTATTGTCTGTGTGACAGTGGTTGCCCGCTGATTTGTCGACCAAACCTGGTAAAGAGTTATCTTAATGGAGAACAGACTTATACAGTGCGTCCCAGAAAAAAGTTAAAAGTTGCAAAAATTCTCCCAAAATAAATATTTCAAAATATTTTAAGGACATTTTCAAATGGATAGCTTAGGGTCTGTTCCATCAAATGACACCAAAATATCTCACAATATTTTACGCTTGAGTGAGTAAAAGCGAAGTCTGTGAAAGAGTGCAAAATCCAGTCTTGACAAGAATTGAATTTGGCTCCGGCTGGTATCAGCCTAGCTGAGAGTCATATAAAGGCTTAGAAATAAAATCAATATTGTGATCAATAAAAGATAACTTATGAAATAACAGGTTATAACAGGTCTGTATATCCTTAAAGTTCCTGCGAGAAGAAAAATGTCCTAATTCGGGAAATCGTATGAATTTCGCATTTTGTGATAGTTCAACACTTCCCAATCACCATACGACTTCATTTACCTGATGATATCATCACCCGAACCCCTGAAATCGTAATTTAAACATGCCAAAAAGATCGTCAAAGCTCGAGTTGTAAAAACAAAACCGAATTCTGTACAAGATTTGTGACATAGTCGTGCAGACACGATAGTAAACAAATCCCATCATCCCCGCGCGCTCACATAGCGTTTACTTTGGATGTTGTGTGTTTTCGCCGAGTTATTTACTCCGTTTTGATCAGATAAATTTGTCGTTTGTGTTCATTTTTTCCCAAGAAAATGTTTTTTTATCGATTATATATAGTCTTCGGGTAACTTATTTGAGATTATATTTTTTTTTCATTTCGATAAAACACATTTTGGGGGACATTCTTCAACCCGTCTACCTGTGTGTGAATGTCGTGTATTAGAAATATGGGATTTTTTTCCGGGTCCACCATTCAAAGGAAGGAAAAATGATAATGAAGAACGTACATGTCTATCACAAAATTAGCGAGTATTGTTATACTAAGATGAACTTGATATCGTTGATAGTTCTAAGTTAAATCGACGAATGCAAAGTGCGACGTGCACACTCACCGTACCATACACGTCCGCGCTGTACAGTACAGCCTGTATGTTACTAGCCTAACTAGGCTTTGATACGAAGCATTGGAAACAAGGCATTGTAAATAAAATATCTATATCAATTATCACTGTTGTTATTAAGAAAGTTATGCGTGTCCCCATGTAGCGGAGTATGATGACAGAAGCCTAAGGTGGCAGCCAAATCTGGTATCAGCTTAAAGCTGAGACATCAGGGGAAATGATGGTAATAAAATTGAATTGGAAATCCGTTGAAATCTAAACGTTTCATAATTATGGACTAAGGCGGGCTGTTATTGCAAATATTGCAACATTACTATAAAAATATATTAATTTGGTAATTAACTTGGCTGTAAGCCTACATTACAATAAACTTAAAACTCACACGTTTTCTTTTTCTAACATAAATGTGTTTATTAACCGTCCTGACATGATATATTGTCATCATCAATTTCTTGTCACGGCTAGGGAAGGGGGGGGGGGGGCGACTAGAAATTACCATCATTGATTGCTATACTATAGGGATCGCCGATCGTCATTGTTGTCATTGCTCCCACCCCCCCCCCCTCCCCATCGCTGATAATTTTCAAAAACATATTTCTGTATCGTTTTAGTTTGTTTATGATTCTTGTCATTATCCAACTCAAGTCTTGTCTTCCTGTTTCAATATTTTCTCGAAACATACAATTACTACACTCTCGATATCATGCTCCTTTCTGATGTTCTCTTTATTTTCAAATCGATCAAACTCTGATAATAGCCACATCCTTTTATAATAAAAATTTCATGCAATGAGGAAATAAAACGCACTAAATCAAAGTTTTAATTGCACGAACTTCCTGACGAGTTCAGAGAGAGAGAGAGAGAGCAGGCGGCATTGAGATGTGATAAAGTATTATTTTGTTCCACTCACTGTCATTCATTTAGCTTTTTCCCATTACAAACAAAACAAATCACATAATTTTATGTGTACATGATTTTAATAAAATGTTTTATTGATAAAACAACTACATAGGGAAAAAGCGTTGAAAGAGAGATGGATAGATAGAGAAATAAACGAATGAACCGGGAGAAATAAAACAAATAGTTATGACAAATCATAAGAAATGTATTAGAAAGTAAATAGGATTATTTTTTTGTCTTATTGAATAAATAATGTTCATCTGAAAAAAAACTGTTCCCTGATACATGTGATATAGAAAGCATTTAGAGGGATAATGTCAGAATGCTGGTCAGAATATGACTACAAAATGAGTCGGAAACCTGTAAAATGCAGGGTGCAATGCATGACTTGGCAGATAATCGCCTGAGCATTAGCAGACGACAATGGGGGCCAATGAATGGGGTATCGATCGAACCAAGGAGGTATCACAGACCTTGATCTAACCGCGTGTGCGACGGCGTTTACGCAATTTGTATTGTAAGTGTACTGAAAAGGAAGGAAGCGAAGCTTCAACAATTAAGACGGCTTTCCCCCTGTAAAAAATAACAAACCTTATTTTTTATTTCGATAAACAAAACTTATATTTTTAGAAGGAGAAAAGTCTGACCTTTCATGTTTACATTTACTAAAAATTACGAAAATGATCGAGTGAGGTACAATGAGCAAATCAAAGTAGAAAGCACCTCCAAATTTCCCATTACCGGCAATGTAACCGAAATCGCTCCGTCACAGGGAGAACAATCGCTGTGCGCGGGCTTGCACTCAAAGGGTTAACACCACGTAACAGGATTAAAGATCAATTATAAGTTGAGGAAAACGTTCAAGGTTTAAGATTTATTTATTTATTGTGGGCAATTTGAGGAAAAGAGACATCCCGAATGGCAAGGGGCCTCTCATTGTGTATTTTGTTTCATTTGCAGACAATACCGCCCCAACCAACCATTTTGAAATAGTCCAATCCCTGTCTGGTTTCATGGGTATCTTACCGCGCGGTAGTTATTTTGTGATGTGTCACGACTGAAGCGGTCTTCGGCACTCCCGCTGCAATCGGGTCGAATGGATCTCCGCAGTCGACAACATGTGCAACAGTGGCCGCAGAAACTTTAAATAAGATTTAAAGTACTAATACCTATAACTATGTGTATAATTGTTATTACCATTGTAATTTTTTTTAAATATTGAAGATCCAATGACCACAAATAAGTCAAATTCAACGATAAATTTAGGACCATGGAACATAATTATATCATGTCATTTTTCTAATATCCACATTAAGGATGTTTAAAAACTCATACAACCTGTTTAATATTGAAACAAATTGTTTGCAATATGACATGGTACAAGTGGTTGTTCAGTTATACTGTAAACAACTGTTTGCATTTTTTAAACAGCGTTTTCTCTCTGTGTGTTAATACATTTTGCTTTTAAGTTTACCTTGGCCCCGTCTTATAAAGAGTTGCGATTGATTCGAATCGATCGCAAGTCCTCCAATCAGTCGCGAATTTCCATTCTCTTATCCCTTACCTACAAGTTGCGATTGATGGCAAATTATTTGCAATGAGACGCAACTCTTTATAAAACTGGGCCCTGGACTAAAGTACGCATAGCTATCTTTCATCGGGTAAAGTACATACTCTAGATCAGCAAGGTACAGAGAAACGCCTAATAAGCTATACCAAAGAACAGCTTTTAAGTGCCGTTTGGTCACTTTTTTCAATGTTCCCGAAATGCATTTGAAAAGTCAAGAAGGAAATAATAATAATAAAGTTCCTGCCCATAGAAAGGGCTATTCATCCCGCATGGTTGTTCTGCATCCTCCATCGCAAGCCTTGTCAGACTTATGGCTTTCAATAACGCCACCATAACCTACTAATAAAGATTGATCTTTCAGGAGTTTGGTCTTTATGGCACTACGTGTAAAACCGTATTACGCACAATGTTAGAATATCGAACCATGTTTGATCAACACCACACCTTCCAAACATAAGGGACCTTAAACCATTAACTCTTAAAGATAAATTCAAGGTCCTGGTTATGCCATTACATTGTTCAAAAAAACTGTCAGATCAATGGGAAATATTGATAGTACATAGATATTATTATGATGAAGGTCTTGGAATCCTCAAAATGAAAAGAAATTGACTCATTCCTGCTGAGAGTCACGTAGAAATATCATCTGTCATATTTCCAATATGAAGTCACTGGAAAACATACATTTTCAGGGTGACATTTCTTCAATGTTGCCCTTCCAGTTAAACAATTTTCACGTGTCACATAACTCTACCCTTTTCCTGATATTATTTGCTGATATATGAAAATTATAGGCCGTCACATTATTTGGATTACTAGTAGTGTATTTCATGTATTGTCTGTGTGACAGTGGTTGCCCGCTGATTTG